>JAJMJF010000021.1:0-200316 GCA_030563415.1 Casaregolazyma lundiana | reverse complement strand
ATAACGATTCCGGAGGCGTGTTTTTTTTACATCGTTATAGCGAGGTTGTACTGTATTACTTTCTGGGCCGTACAGACAGGCATTGTAACAAGAGATTCGTATCAGAATTAAATAGCATTCAAGCTACTTCAATGTCGATAACTACGCCTTCGGAATATTTGTATTTAATAGATTCAATTTACCACCGTCGGGTCCAATGGATTGGGGGTAGTTCTTCTATCGAGGATTTCTTTGATCTTATACTCCACCGAGACTTTGCCCTGAGTTTCGCGCAAAAAGTAATCTAGAACCTCTTTTCGAGACGCTCGAGATTGACGACCCAAAACGTAGTTCAAGGCACGGTGAAGAATATAGTCCATGACGCTGCTTTCACGAGGCAGTGTGTACTTCCGGTGCGGATAGTCGGTGTAGGTTGAGTCTGAGGCAAACTCAATATCTGGTGCTCCGCCCTTTCTTCGTATCAAAAACCTGGCGATAGCTTCTTCAGTGACTTCATCTAAACTAGCAGGCTTCCATTGAGGCTTCCTCGCAGGTTTGGCTAACAAAAGTGCCGAAACTCCTTCAAAAAAGTCGTGGTGATGCATGAAATTCTCCGCAATGTAATAGTCACCGCGAAAAACACTCGTGATATCCAGCTGCTTGCCCCGTCTAATAGCAGCAAAGGTAACTTTTACAGATGTGGGGCTTCGCTGAAGAATAGTGTTTCTTGTTTTCAAAGCAAATGATGATCCTTGAGCCTGCAATGCCTGGAGAACTTCCTCTACCGAATCTTTACTGAAACAGCTGTCGATGATTTCTCGCTTATCGCCGGCCATGAAAGAAATATGATCAAGAGGAACCGGCTCAGCAAACTCCTCCAAAGTCTGGTTCACTATATCCAAGAATCCATTGGACGTAGGATTAGCTACTGCGTTGAGCCGGGCCAACCGTGCTTCGACCTCCGGCAGCCGCTTACTGGGAATATAATGAGAAGCTATACCGGCCAAAAGGACGTCATATCCCTTGAGATACTCGGATGTCAAGCCCAAATAGAGACCGAGATTGCCATCCAAGCGAGACAGAAAAAAGGAGCCTCCTACGTCTGGGAAGAAGCAATGCTCGTCTCAGGCATGGCAAAGAACATCTTCTCAGTAGCCACGCGAAAAGGAGCATGAACACTCAGACCCACGCCCCCTCCCATTGTAATTCCATCCATTAGAGATACGAACGGCTTGGGGTAAGTGGCAATGCGTTGAATAACGGCATATCCGCTGCTAAAGTAGTGGACTGACTTACGGATTCCTTCGGGGTTTCCTTCAGGTCCAATTGCCTGGGCGAGGTCAGTAATGCCACCACCGGCGGATAGAGCCTTATCACCGGCACCTTTCAGCACGACGATCTTAGCACTATCAGATTTGATCCATTCCTGAAGACGGGGCAGCATGAGATCGACCATTTCTTGATTGAAAGGATTGAGTTTCTTAGGCCGATTCATCACAATAGTTCTGACAGCCTGGTTGGAATAGAACTTCGCATGCGGTTCTTCGCCAGACGCATTGGAGTAATTCTGGTAGTTAGTATTGGTTCAGGTGGTGTCGAAAATCGACATACTCTTTCTAGCGCGTGGCCAGTCGGCCTTCAATGATTTTCGCTCTAAGAGGCATCCAGCACACGGAAGTAATTGGATAAATTTGGTATATGTGAGCTCTTCAAAGATAAGAGGTCTGAAAATTCCTCAAAGGTGGCCCTTCTATCGCATTTATATTTTTTTAGATCGGGCCTTACTATCAGACGCCTTAACTGCCATACGCCTTACTTGACAAGGTTGGTTGCCGGGGCAACGCAGGACACACAATCCACAGTCACCAGCCGATTCTATGTAACTCTACTAAATGGACTGAATGCTGTCTATCGAACGAAAAATAGCGTATAGATTGCTATTGTATTTACATGAACATTTATATGACCTGAGATTGATGCTCCAAGAAACTTAAATGTCGAAAACTGCATCATTTCCAATCTTTATATCTAATAGTTCCAATCCAGCAAGGTCGGGTCTGACGGATCAGGAGTGGTCTTTCTATCGAGAATTTCGTTGATTTTGTACTCGAGCGAGACTTTGCCTTTGGTTTTGCGCAAAAAGTAATCTAGCGTTTCTCTGCGAGAAGCTTTGAATTCTCGGCCTGAGACACGGCCAAGCACGTAGTCCATGACGTCGCTTTCTCGAGGCAGCGTGTACTTCTGGTGCGGGTAGTCGGTGTAGGTGGAGTCTGAGGCAAATTCGATGTCAGGTTCTCCATCCTTCCTTCGAATGAGAAACTCCGCAGCAGCATCTTCAGACACCTCGTCCAAGCTAGCAGGTTTCCACTGAGCTTTTCTTGCAGGTTTGGTCAGCAGAAGGGCCGAAACTCCTTCGGCAAAATCGTGATGATTCATGAAATTCTCCGCAATATAGTAGTCAGCCCGCAACGCAGTAGTGATATCCAACTGTTTGCCCTGTTTAATAGAAGCAAAAGCGACCTTTACAGATGTGGGGCATCGCTCAAGAATTGTGTCTCTTGTTTTTAAAGCAAATGGAGATCCATTAGCCTCCAATGCCTGGAGAACTTCCTGGACCGAGTCCTTACTGAAGCAGCTGTCAATGATTTCTCTCTTGTCACCGGCGATGACAGAAATATGATCAAGAGGGACCGGCTCAGAAAACTCCTCCAGTGTCTGATTGACTATATCAAAGAACCCATTAGTAGATGTAGGGATAGCCACCGTGTTGAGCTCGGCCAGTCGGGCTTCGACATCCGGCAGACGAGTACTGGGGATATAATGAGAAGCAATGCCGGCCAAAAAGACATCATATCCTTTGAGACGATCGGAAGTTAAGCCCAGGTAGAGACCCAGACTACCATCCAAGCGAGACAAAAAGAAAGAGCCTCCAACATCTGGAAAAAAGCCAATGTTGGTCTCAGGCATAGCGAAGAGTGTCTTCTCAGTAGCCACACGGAAAGGTGCATGAACACTTAGGCCTACACCGCCTCCCATGGTAATTCCATCCATCAGAGATATATACGGCTTGGAGTATGTGGCAATGTACTGATCCAGGTTGTATTCCCGGCCAAAGTAGTGCACCGATTTGCGAATTCCCTCGGGATTACCTTCAGGTCCAATGGCCTGAGCAAGTTCAGTAATGTCACCACCGGCGCACAGGGCCTTTTCGCCGGCGCCTTTGAGAACGACGATCTTAGCACTGTCGGATTTGGTCCATTCCTGAAGACGGGGCAGAATGAGATTGACCATTTCCTCGTTGAGGGAGTTGAGTTTCTTGGGCCGATTCAGAACGACCGTTCTGACGGCCTGGTTGGAATAGAACTTGGCCGGTGGCTCTTCGCCAGAGGCACTTGAGTAGTTCTGCTAGTTAGTATATGTCAGATGGCGATTTCAATTGGATTTCTCACATACTCGTTCAAGGGTTGCTAATCGCCCTTCCATGATTTTGGCTCTAAGAGGCATACTGCACAGTCTTAATGCTCGGAAACCGCGGTACATGGGCCTGTATAAATAGTATAGGCCGAAAATTCCCGCTGCGGTGTCTTGTACAGAAGTTGAATGCGTTTGTACCTGAGCTCAGCTTTTATACCAGTGGAGCTGCGCTTGGCGGGCTTTTTTTCCCAGCGGGGTTGTCGGGGCAACTGCGGGCCTCAAAACGTGCAAAAATATCGTGAGATTCAAGTATTGAGCGAGTTAGCGATGATTGCAACTTCGCAGACGCAGCCGGATACGCAGATTGTCCGAGATGAATCGGACTTTTATTATACGTATACAGAGGAACCGCACCGGACGCGGCGGTTTGAAATCATCAAGGCGCATCCCGAGGTGACCAAGCTCAACGGCCCCGAGCCCTTGACAAAGTACGTTGTGCTAGCCGTGGTTTTTATACAGTTCACATGTGCATATCTGCTGAGGAATTCGTCCTTTTCGTCGTGGAAGTTCTGGGTTACTGCCTATTTTATTGGAGCTACGTGCGACAGTAACGTGTTCTTGGCTGTTCATGAGCTCTCGCACAACCTCGCCTTCAAGAAACCGCTACATAACAAGCTTTTCTCCATATTTACCAATCTGCCTATTGGAATTCCGTACAGTGCGGGATTTGGGCCCTATCATCTTTTACATCATAAGCATATGGGAGACCGTGAGTTCGATACTGATCTGCCTACGGCACTCGAGGCCGTTGTGCTGTCTTCGGTAGCTGGCAAGGCCTTCTTTGCTACGTTCCAGCTCTTTTTTTACGCATTGAGACCCATGTTCTTGGTCAAAATCGATTTCACCTACATTCATTACCTGAATATCGCTGTTCAAGTCCTCGCTGACTACATACTCATCAAGAGCTGTGGAGCCATGGCTTTCTACTACTTGCTGGCAAGTGCGTTCTTGTCGGGCTCATTACATCCGATTGCGGGCCATTTCATCGCAGAGCACTATGTGCTGAATCCGCCCAAGGAATACAATCCTTATTCGACACCTCTGCCCGAGACGTACAGTTATTACGGGCCGTTGAATATCTTAGTTTATAATGCGGGCTACCACAATGAGCACCATGACTTTCCATACATTCCTTGGACTCGTATCAAACAAGTCCGGGAAATAGCCTCTGAGTTCTATGATACCCTGCCTTATCACACGAGCTGGGTCAAGGTGTTCTACGACTTTGTGTTTGATCCGAGGGTGAGTCTGTGGTGCAGGGTTCTACGGGTGAAGAATGAGAAAAAGATGGGCAAAAAGAATTCGGGCTTGAAAGAAGCACAAAGAGATTCAGGCTTGAAAGAGACTTCCAACTGAGAAAGTTTAAAACTTCATGGAAAGATTTAGTATTCAAATTGACGGTTTGTAAGTGAAGACTTGCGACAAGCCCAAGTCTTAAGCTCAATACCACTCAACAAACTGCAAATTCAACCTCTCAAAAACTTTAAAGTGCTACGCACTCAATGCGAAATGTACAATGCAATTTATATAGTCTCGTACGCTCTCGTACGCTCTCCTACGGCTGTCGACCCTGGTAACTCATTTCCTCCAGCTCTCTCTCACGCTGCAGCAGTCTCTCCAGCTTCATACGTCTCTCGTATTTCAACAGCTCCCTATCAGCTCTGTATGCACCACCTGCAGTCACACATGATAATTGCAAGTACGTTCTGAACTGGACTGTCAATGTTCGGTAAGCGGGCCAAAATCGATAAGCTATACCGGCAAACACCAGTCCGAACAGACCTCCTTTGATTCCACCTATACAGGCATTTTTGATAATCTACCCGTCAGAATTGCCTCGACAACTCAATTTCATTACATACAGTTTCTCTTGCTTGTTCCACCAGTGCAGGATCGTGATGCGAAGGCTTCATTGGCGAAAACTGGGCTTCATTGAGCTTGGGTAAAATTGCTCACCGCCTGAACAAAACTTCACCACTATGACTTCTCAGGCAGAGATTGAGCAACTCAACGAGAAGGTCAGTGAAGTTGACATTAAGGACGAGGAGCCGGAGGATGATGTTCCGGTAGAAGGAGAGGCCAAGAAAAAGAAGAAGAAGAAGAAGAAGCCCAAGAAGAAGAGCCCTTCTGTTCAGACGGAGCCTCCTACTGTCGGACTGTCGAAGCTGTTCCGAGACGGCAATTATCCCGAGGGCGAAATATGCGAGTACAAGGATGAAAACAGGGCCCGGGTCACCAACGAGGAGAAACGGGCGCTGGAGCGGGCCGAATTTGACCATTACAATGATCTGCGCAAAGGTGCCGAGTCCCACAGACAGATGAGACAGTACTTGCAAAAGGTGATCAAGCCGGGAATGACGACGACAGAGATCGCCGAGCTCATTGAGAACGGTAACCGCAGTTTGACCGAGGGCGGCGACGACTCGTTGAAGGCCGGTGTGGGATTTCCCACCGGATTATCCATCAACGACTGCGCTGCCCACTACACTCCGAATAAGGGCGATAAAACGGTGCTGAAGTACGAGGATGTCATGAAGGTCGATATAGGCGTGCATGTAAATGGGTGGATTATTGACTCGGCATTTACAGTGTCGTTTGACGACAAGTACAAGCCATTGCTGGATGCAGTCAAGGATGCCACTAACACCGGTATACGGGAAGCTGGCATTGATGTGCGCCTAGGAGACGTCGGAGCTGCTATTCAGGAGGTTATGGAGTCATACGAAATTGAGCTGGACGGAAAGACGCGTCCAATCAAGTCTATTCGGAACCTCAGTGGCCACACAATCCAGCATTACCAGATCCATGGAGGCAAGTCGGTGCCTATTGTTAAAAGCCCAGATCAGACTAAAATGGAGGAAGGTGAAACGTTTGCTATTGAGACGTTCGGATCCACCGGCAAAGGCTACGTGGTTAATGAGGGAGAAGTTTCGCATTATGCTCGGATAGCCGACACAGGCCATGTGCCGCTGCGACTGGCGTCGGCTAAGCAGCTTCTGGCTGTTATTGATAAAAATTTCGGTACGCTTCCGTTTTGTCGTCGATACCTGGACCGAATTGGCCAGGACAAGTACCTACTAGCTTTGAACAACCTGGTGCGGAGCGGCCTTGTCCAGGATTATCCGCCATTGAATGACATTCCTGGAAGTTATACAGCACAGTATGAGCATACGTTGATATTGAGACCTACAGTCAAAGAGGTGCTTTCGCGTGGAGATGATTATTAGTCACATAGAAACAGGGATAGCCCAACATAAATTTATTTCAGATCCACTAAAATAGCTTCCACCCGATAAGAAAAGCCACAAGCACTATTAAAATGGCCCATTGCAATGGCATGCCGCTGCCGGAGGTAGCTGCTTTGGCTGGTGCAGTCTGAGCAGGCGGAGTTACCGGTGTCTTGAGCTGCTGGGCTTCTGATTTGATTTCTCGGCCTGCGACTGCCGATGCGTCGGCCGACTTGCTCACAGGAGCGACTCCGTTGGCGGCATCGACCGACGTTGGAGAATCCAGAGCGGTAAAGTTGGCCATCGAAGACTCGTCGGCATTGCCAGCGGGCGACTCCTGCTTGCCGCCATTGCGATAATAAACAACTTTGATCTTCTTGCTGTGTGTTTCAGTCTTGCTGGAATCGACAACGGCCCATAGCTTGGCCAGGTCCGGCTCCTTTTCCTTGGCACCTATAGCAGCAGACACTATTAGGAACTTGTCCTTTCTTGAAAAGACAGCAGCATCGTCTTTCTCACGCAGCCGAATGATATTGACCTCCTGTTTCTCGCCGGCTTCTAATATGCTGAGGTTCGGCTTGACGCAGAAGGATTTCGGAGCAGTGGTCTTGACTTTGAAGATGACACGGCCAGATCCGGGGTTAGCAACATAGAGATGTCGCGAGGTATCGGCATTAACGTCTAGAGGAGGTTAGTTAGGGGCATATGAACAAGCAGAGATTATGCAGAAATGTGCAAGGGGCGTGAAAAAGGCGTGCAACGAGGCGTGCTGTTGAGTATTGATTGGTGTTGCTGCATTAATGGTTGGCATTAAGGTTGCTAAGCAGAAGAAAACGCAGCAAAAGCAGTGGAATAGCAGAGAAAAACGCAGTGAAAGAAGAGAGAAAAAACGCAGCAAATCACATAAAACAGTAGAAAAGACCCCGTGAGAGAATATGCGAAAAAACCACAAACATCAATCAAGTAATACAAGCAGCAGAGCCACAAACGACAAGATAATCGGCACAAGCACAGCCAAAACAACAACAATCACGTACACACACGCACCATCCTATTACAGCTACTACTTACCAGGAAACTCAAGATACGCCGGTGTAATATTAAGTGCCATTTTTCAGTTACAACGGTGAAGACGGAAATGCGTAAGTGTTGTGCTGACAACAAAGTGGAAGAGTGGAATTCGGCTCGTTTGAATTAAAAGGGTTGACAAATTAACTATGAGCATTATACATATATAGGGTGTTAGCATGGGGAAACCCCCCGAACAGGCTCCATATCTATATAAATAGCGTGAATGCCAAATATCTTTTCTGTTTCTGAAATCCGGGCATTTCCACTGCTCGGCTACTGCTCTTTGCTATTGCTTGCGCTTTTTAGCTAAGCCAAGTTTGTTTGTACGGCTGCGGCTTGCATTGATAATGTCAGTTCGCCAGCAGGTACGTAGAAGGTGAATGGGGAAATGGGGAAATTTTGGACGGTAAATGGGGAATTTTAGAATCCTTAGATGCTATCTAGATGCTCATTCTTCATTTTCTCCCCTAACTTTGCTAACTCCAGCTCGTCGACATGGGCTTTGTCCCTGGCCGTATCGAGGCCGCTCTCCATAATACAAACGGTTCTTTGGAAGAATGCGTCACTTGGATCGAAGAGCATCAGGAGCAGTTCGATGCTGCTGTTGCACGTAGCAAGGAGTCGGATTCAGATGCTTATACTGTTGAGGGTCACGATGCACCCGTTGCTGAGCCGGATGCTGGTGAGTCTAAGCCGGCTACTGGTCAAGACCGAGAACAGCGTTTGTCAGCATTGCAGGAACGGGCACGAATTCGTAAGGAGGAGCAGGCTAAGAAAGACGCAGAGGAGAGGCGTAAGAACGACGCTATTCTGAAGAAGCAGAACAAGGAATTCCGCCAGATTGCCGAAGACCAGCAGATCAAACAGGCCAAGAAGGATGCCGAGGAGCGCAAAGAGCAGGCGCGCCAGGACGCTCTGGCTAAGATTGCCGAAGACCAGCAGATCAAACAGGCCAAGAAGGATGCCGAGGAGCGCAAAGAGCAGGCGCGCCAGGACGCTCTGGCTAAGATTGCCGAAGACCAGCAGATCAAACAGGCCAAGAAGGATGCCGAGGAGCGCAAAGAGCAGGCGCGCGAGTCAAGGATCTTATTGAGGCAGACAAGCGAGCCCGTGCTGCTGAAAGAGCCAAAAAGAACGGATCTCCGGCTCCCTCGTCGGAACCACCTGCATCCTCGTCAGCTCCAAAACCGGCTGCCGTTCGCCCCAGTGCCACCGAATCGACTATAAGGTTTCGTTTTCAAGGAGCGCCAGTTGATCCAATTGTGAAAAAATATCCTGTAGATGCTACTCTTGGTGAGGTTGCTGAAAGTATATCTTCAGAGATCGCGGAGCCTGCCTCAAATTTAACTTTCATGACGACTTTTCCTACACAGACGTTTACTAGCACTGATTTTGAATCTTCTTTGAAGAAGCTGGGGCTTGTAAACACGAATTTAATAGTGAAGATGGGGTAGGTGTAGCTGGCAGGAAAACTGCTTACAGTATAGTTGCCGAGATTGCTGATTGTATAATTGCTCGACCGGTATAACTAACTGATCATATATATATATTACAGTAATGCTTACAATGCTTAACGTATACAAGACGATTTCCAAAAGCTGCTTTTCTGTCTTAGCTCGAAACGGCAACTATGGTAAACCGCATGCCATACCATAATCTATGCTAAACGTCAACACTTTAACCTATCTAACTAATTAATTGGCTATTGAAGCAATAAAAAGTATATACAGAAGTAATCAGCTAATCTAACAATGTAAATACCAGTAAATAACAATATATCCGCGCACAGATTGCAGCCAATTTTAAGTTGATTACGTAACCCGCTTTTCATCCAAAAATCCAAATCCATCCACAACTTTCTTCTGTCACAACAAACATTCAGTTTTAGCTAGCAACAAACAACTCCCCGCCGCCGGCATTTGCTGGCTCTTGTTTCGGTTGTTTTCTATTTGGACCGCTTTGAATCCCTTTGACTTTTTATCACTAACATGAGCACCCCACGTGCCGTCTTGCCTCCCCCAACGGGCTGGGGGTTTGAACCGAACGGCAAACTCCACGACCACCCCCATTCGGATACTCCTGAAACTCCGTATGCTGGTTTGAATCCTTTTGCAACTGCATCACCGCTGGAGGATTCATCGAAAAGATCGTTGAAGAGACGCAACTCGGAGGAATCGCAACCTTACCATAATTCTGCTCCCGAATCTCCGTCGCATTATTCTTCTAATTCGCTGCCAAAGTCCAGTCCGACCCCCGATATGGATGGCCGCAGGCGGAGACCGATACCGTCTTCGTCATATAAACGTGCTAGAGTTGGTAAGGGGTTGGACTCGGTCGATTCTCCCAGGCCTGCCAAGCAGGCGCTTCCTATTCGCCGAGTCCTGGAATCTTTGGACCGCAAGGCACTTGAAGAAGTTTTGCAAAGACTTTGCGATAAGCATGGTCAGGATATGGCCGACGAGGTCGGGCTATTGGCGCCCAAGGTGACAGTATCGGTGGCTTTGGACAACTTGAAAGTACATTACAATGCTGTCATATCTGCTTTTCCTTATAGGGGCAATAAGCAGGGTGATTATGCATACTATCGCGTCAAGCCTTACCTTGATGAATTTTTTTCCGCATTGGTGGACTATACGTTGAACTTTCTACCGCCAAACGAGTCCCAGCCGTCGCTGAGCCTGTCCTTCTTAGACGGTGCTACCGGGCTTTTATGCGATTTACCAGACTGGGAAAACCCTATTCATAACCAGGCCAAATTCAGCATGTTGGACGAATTCTCTTCTGCATGGATTGTTGCTTTGAAAGAAGCCTCCAAGGCATCCAACTCGACGGGTCTCATAGTCTACAGTGGCTGGGAAAGCAAGCTGGAGCTGTATAATGAAGCGTCGCAGAATCGTCTTTCAACTGCTCTGGAGTACCTTCGCCGAGAGCTTGCATGGGCGAATGTACCTGCCACCAGCGCTGCTACTACTCCTTCAGCTTCGCCCCAGGCCATTAGAGTCTCGAATCATCACTTTAGTTGATGTGGGATATCTGTCTTTCATTTTGCATATATATTTATATATATATCCCTTTTGCTTCATTGCAGCTGTTAGAGCTTGGTAATGTTCAGGAAATTTGCGTTGAGACTAATAAATGGATAATCGATAAATAATCCGATAATCAGAGGTTTAGGACTGATAGCAATAGATAGTCAGAGATTTTAAACTGAGCACAATATTTCGCAAATGATGAGGTATCGAATGTCGGAAATAACCGAATAAATAGATAAATAGATAGATGATATCCACCAAGTAGCACATAGAACAAATAGAACATTCAAAGCAAATGGAACGTACCTGGCCAGTAGAATATCCAGATCCACTAGATCAACCCATAGCCCGTAATCATAGCCAGAGTCCAGGCCATATCGATACCGGCCAGATGGTCTTCGTCGCGCACCTTCATTTTTTCATATTTTGTCAGAGGTTTGCGGACAGTTTCAGGCTTCAGAGCAGATGTCAGTCCTTTGTGCGACTCTTGCTTGATACCCAGCAACCAATCAACAGCTGTGAGCAGTAGCAGACTGATAGCAGGGCCGCCTTCAGCAGATTCTGACTCTGCAGCTTCTGCCCTTGGTGTGAAATGAAGTACTAGTTCCTCATTTTCAATGTCAGCTGAATCCACAGTCTGAGACGTATAGGCCCGGTGAATAGACGGCCTACGAGTTGTTGGAGGGCTTGCTCGAATTGGCGAGCCGTTTTGATCTTCCAACGAAGAGTCAGACGACTGGCGCAGCCCCATCCAGCTCTGGCCCTTGGTTTCTCTCGACTCTTCCCATATCTTGGACCCACTCCTATAAAGCAAGTTGGGGCTCTCTGATGACAGCGGCCTTGTGCCATCAAGGCTGAGTTTGTGTAAATTCGACGATGAGAATATGTTGCTGTAGCTGTGCGCAGATCGACTCAAGGCTGGATTGTCGTCGTACAACGATGCCCGAGAAGGCACTCGACTAGCCAGTCTGGACCCTGATCTGGAGCCTGCACGTGAACCCTGCTGCGAGACAGACCCCATCAACGAGGTTGAACCGATCAGGGATGATTTCAAGACGCCATGGTTGGCAGAGTGAATCGGGTCGGCAGGATCAACAGAACCTGAACGAGCACCTACTTCTCCTGCAACTTCAGCAGAGTCCACCTCTACAGTCGAACCCTCTACAGACGACACAACCACGCCGGTATCTCCACTGGCCTCAGCAGCTAAATCCAGCTCCTCAGAAACCTCAGTTTCGACAGCCCCGCTCAGAGGGCTCGGCCCAGACGCCGAGCTGCTGTTATCGGCGGATCCAACCGACTTGTCATCGCTGTTTTTGCCCTTCGACGAGCCGATTTTGCGAATAATCTTACTGCCTTTTGATCTCAGACTGCTTTTCTTGGAATTGCCGCGATCCATGGTATTTATATTGCCAAGTTGCTGGGAAGTTTCACTCCACCTTTTTAAAACCCGTGGTTAAATTTTGCTGCAAAGTCCCATCTTCAACTTTTCAACATCAAACTAAGGAAAAGGCATAAAGACCTTGGAATTGTCGTGGACTGGTATTTTGTTGGAGTAATTCACTGGGCTAATTTGCTGGATTAATTTGTTAGAGTAAGTTGCGATATATTCGTTGGAGCCATTGCAGTCATCTGTTGGAGTGGTCTGTTTGTTGTCCAGCCCGATCCTACTGCTCCTACTACCAAACACACCGATCTGACACCTTGCAGTATCACATTTCACCTAGGTTTATTTCTTCTAGCATCTAATTCATGAGCGCGCCGCCGCCACCTGGATGGTCCAGCAACGGCTCAGCAGGGCCTCCTCCAGGGCTGCCTAGCAACGGGTCGCTGCCTCCTCCTCCTCCTGCACGAAATGTGAACGGAGCGCCTCCGCCACCCCCTCCTTCTAGCAGGTTTAACGGCCCGCCTCCTAGTAGTGTCAATGGAGCTCCTGCTCCTCCTGGATCGCAGCCTCCACCTCCGCCTCCCAGTGGCCCCCGAGCTTCTTTCAATGTGGAAAAGATCAAGAAACGCAAGCTGGAGGAAATGGCACGCAAATGGCGCCGTCTTCAGAAACAGAAGTTCAGTGATGGTCGGCCCACTAGCTCATTTGTGCATTCTGCAAAGGCCGATATGCCTCCGGAACATCTCAGAAAAATCATTAAGGATCACGGCGACATGTCTACCAAAAGAGTCGCGGCCGATAAAAGGTCGTATCTGGGCGCACTGAAGTTTATGCCACATGCTGTTTTGAAACTGCTCGAAAACATGCCGCAGCCGTGGGAACAGGTTCGCGAGGTCAAGGTCTTGTATCACATCACCGGAGCTATTACTTTTGTCAATGAAGTTCCTCGGGTAATCGAACCCGTGTACGCGGCTCAGTGGGCTACCATGTGGACGATGATGCGACGTGAGAAGCGAGACAGGAAGCATTTCAAACGAATGAAGTTTCCTCCATTTGACGACGAAGAACCTCCTATTTCTTGGTCGGAAAACATAGAGCTGGTTGAGCCTCCCGATGCTGTCCAAATGGAACTAGATGAACAGGAAGATGAGCATGTATACGAATGGCTCTACGATAATCGTCCTCTGGAGGATGATTCCAAGTCTGTTTCTGGACCTGCTTATAAAAAATGGCATTTGCAACTTCCTCAACTGGCTACACTTAATCGATTGGCTCTTCCACTAGTGTCGGACATTGCTGATAGAAACCGTCAATACTTGTTCGACAAAAAAGCATTCTATACAGCCAAAGCATTGAATGTTGCTCTTCCCGGTGGACCCAAGTTTGAACCGCTCTATAGAGATGCGGACGAGGAAAATGAGAACTATGGCGAATTCAATGCCATTGATCGAATAATATTTAGGCAGCCCATTCGAACAGAGTATCGGGTTGCTCTCCCTCATTTGTACAACTCTTTTCCTCGATCTGTGCAGGATCTCTGGTATCAGGATCCCCTTGACGTTTGCATAAATACTGATGATCCTGACCTCCCGGCATATTACCTCGATCCTGTTATAAATCCTATTTTACCTACCCGCGAACAGACAACCTATCCAGATGAACTACCATATGAAGATCAAATTTTTGATGATAATTTGGAGGATTTGGACGACTTCAACCTACCGGAGGATTTTTCGTCATTCTTGGATGATGAGGAAATTGAAGCTGATACTACTAGCGGAGCTATTCTGCTGTGGCATGCACCACCGCCATTTAATAAACGCAGTGGTCACATGGTTCGAGCTCATGATGTTGCACTAGTCAAGAAATGGTATCTTCAGCATGCTCCGCCAGGTCAGCCAGTTAAGGTGCGAGTATCTTATCAGAAACTCCTTAAAAGTTTTGTTCTGACGGAACTTCATTCTAAACCTGGCAGCAACCAGAAAAAGAGAGCTTTATTGAGCAGTCTTCGTGGAACAAAGTTTTTCCAACAAACTACCATTGACTGGGTTGAAGCTGGTTTGCAGGTGTGCAGACAGGGGTTCACCATGCTGCAGCTTCTTATTCATCGAAAAGGTTTGACGTATTTGCATCTCGATTATAATTTCAACCTCAAGCCCACAAAAACGCTTACAACAAAAGAGCGCAAAAGGTCACGATTCGGTGGAGCATTTCATCTAATGCGAGAAATTCTGCGTTTCACTAAAATGATTGTGGATGCTCATGTTCAGTTCCGTCTAGGCAATGTTGACGCCTACCAGCTAGCGGATGGGCTCCATTATGCCTTTAACCATTTGGGTCAGCTGACCGGCATCTATCGTCATAAGTATAGAACCATGCACCAAATTCGTACTTGCAAGGATCTGAAGCATGTCATTTATTCGCGTTTCAATAAAAATATTGGAAAAGGACCTGGTGCCGGATTTTGGCAGCCAAGCTGGCGAGTATGGCTCGATTTTCTCAGAGGAATTATTCCTCTTTTGGAGAGATGGCTAGGAAACTTGCTTGCCAGGCAGTTTGAAGGACGTCAATCGAAAGCTATCGCTAAAACAATCACCAAGCAGAGAATGGATACGTACTATGACTTGGAGCTACGAACGTCAGTGTTGAACGATATCATGGATATGATGCCGGAAGGTATTCGGCAGAATAAAACAAGAACGATTCTTCAACACCTTAGTGAAGCTTGGCGATGCTGGAAAGCCAATATTCCGTGGAAAGTTCCCGGCTTGCCTGCTCAGATAGAAAATATCATATTGCGTTACGTTAAAGCGAAAGCAGATGGCTGGATTTCTACTGCTCATTATAATAGGGAGCGCATTCAACGGGGTGCCACTGTGGAAAAACAGGTAGCGAGAAAAAATCTGGGTAGACTTACAAGGCTGTGGCTTAAGAGCGAGCAAGAAAGACAGCATAACTTCTCGAAAGATGGCCCATACCTTTCTCCGGAAGATGCTGTTGCGTTATATTCTACAATGGCTCACTGGCTAGAGAGTAGGAAGTTTTCTCCGATACCTTTTCCTCCTCTAAGTTACAAGCATGACACTAAACTATTGGTGCTGGCTCTGGAAGGCCTTAAGGAATCATATAATATCAAGAATCGGCTGAATCAGTCTCAGAGGGAAGAATTGGCATTGATAGAGCAGGCATATGACAATCCTCATGAGTGCTTGAATCGTATCAAGCGTTTGCTGCTCACCCAGAGAGTGTTCAAGGAAGTAAATTTGGATATGATGGACCATTATTCTCATATTACTCCTGTATATGAGGTAGATCCGCTTGAGAAGATCACGGATGCCTATCTGGATCAATATTTATGGTATGAAGCGGATAAGCGAAATCTGTTTCCTAACTGGATCAAGCCTGGCGATTCCGAAGTTCCTCCTTTGCTAGTTTATAAGTGGTGCCAAGGCATCAACAACTTGGAGAATGTATGGGAGACGGAGGATGGTCAGTGTAACGTTTTGCTGGAAACGAAGTTAAGCAAGGTTGCGGAGAAAATTGACTTGACTTTTCTTAATCGTTACTTACGGCTTATTGTTGATGCTAATATCGCTGATTATATTACGGCCAAAAACAATATCAGCATTGCTTATAAGGATATGAGCCACGTCAATGAATACGGTCTGATTCGTGGCCTGCAGTTCTCTTCGTTTGTTTTCCAATACTACGGCTTGTTGTTGGATCTTTTGTTGCTCGGATTGCCCCGGGCATCAGAACTGGCTGGTCCTGTTGGTCAGCCCAATGACTTTCTACAATTCCAGAGTGCCGAGGTTGAGACCAGTCATCCGATTCGACTTTACATGAGGCATATTGATAAAATATACGTCATGTTTAGATTTACCGGCAACGAGTCTCGAGATCTGATTCAGAGATACCTGACTGAAAATCCGGACCCTAATTTTGAAAACGTTGTTGGATATGGGAATAAAAATTGTTGGCCACGGGACTCAAGAATGAGGCTCATGAGGCACGATGTAAATTTGGGCCGTGCTGTTTTCTGGGAGTTGAAAAATCGTCTTCCAAGATCTCTTACCACCATTGAATGGGAAGATAGTTTTGCTTCGGTCTACAGTGGTGAAAACGCTAATTTGCTATTCACCATGAATGGCTTTGAAGTTCGAATTCTTCCTAAAGAAAGAGTTGACGGCACCAATCAGGCGCAAGACAGTGTCTGGAATCTCACGGATGAGACCACCAAGGAGAGAACGGCTTATGCATTTTTAAGGGTTTCAAATGAGGGTATTTCAAACTTTCAAAACAGAGTAAGACAGATACTTATGTCTTCTGGTTCGACCACGTTTACGAAAATTGTCAATAAGTGGAATACAGCGCTGATTGCTTTATTTACCTATTACCGGGAAGCGGCTGTTTCCACAGAGGAACTGCTCGATACTTTAGTGAAATGTGAAACGCGAATTCAAACTAGAGTGAAGATTGGATTAAATTCCAAAATGCCTTCCCGATTCCCTCCTGCTGTGTTTTATACTCCGAAGGAATTAGGTGGATTAGGTATGCTCAGTGCCAGCCATATTTTGATACCTGCTTCGGATATGCGATGGTCGCAGCAAACGGATACAGGAATTACGCATTTCAGAGCTGGTATGAGTCACGAGGAAGATCAGCTCATTCCCAACATTTTCAGGTATCTAACGTCATGGGAATCTGAATTCACGGACTCTCAAAGAGTTTGGGCTGAATATGCGATGAAGCGAGCGGAGGCTAGTGAACAGAATCGAAGACTTACACTTGAGGATCTTGAGGATAGTTACGATCGAGGTCTTCCACGAATCAACACTCTATTTCAAAAGGACAGACATACCTTGGCATACGATAAGGGACATCGGGTGCGAACTCAGTACCGCCAGTACTCTCTGGCTAGATTTAATCCGTTTTGGTGGACTAGTCAGCGTCACGATGGCAAGTTATGGAATCTGAATTCTTACAGAACGGACGTCATCCAAGCTCTTGGTGGTATTGAAACTATTTTGGAACATACTCTGTTCAAGGGCACTGGTTTCGATAATTGGGAAGGCCTCTTTTGGGAAAAAGCCTCCGGTTTTGAGGATAATCTGAAGTTCAAGAAGTTGACGAATGCACAAAGATCAGGATTAAGTCAAATCCCCAACAGACGATTCACTTTGTGGTGGTCTCCGACGATAAATAGAGCAAATGTTTATGTTGGATTTTTGGTCCAGCTTGATTTGACTGGTATCTTTTTGCATGGAAAGATTCCTACTCTCAAAATCTCTCTGATTCAGATATTTAGAGCTCATCTGTGGCAAAAGATTCACGAAAGTGTGGTGTTCGATTTATGCAGTGTTCTGGATTCAGAAATGGATGCTTTACAAATTGGGGGTGTTCACAAGGAAGCTATTCATCCTCGAAAGTCATATAAGATGAATTCCTCTTGTGCCGATATTGTTCTTACTAGTGCCTATAAGTGGAATATTTCAAGGCCATCGTTGATGTATGATAGCAAGGACAATATGGATTTTGGGACGGCCAACAAATTTTGGCTTGATATTCAGTTGAGATATGGTGACTACGATTCTCATGATATCTCGCGATACACCAGAGCTAAATTTTTGGATTACACCGCCGATGGGATAAGCTCATATCCATCACCTGCTGGTGTCATTGTTGGCATCGATTTGGCATACAATATGTATGATGCATACGGTAGTTGGTTCCCCGGATTGAAACCGTTAATCCAGCAAGCAATGTCAAAGATCATGAAAGCAAACCCAGCGATGTTTGTGTTGCGGGAGAGAATACGAAAAGGCCTGCAGTTGTACCAGTCGCAGCCTCAGGAAGCCTTTTTGAACTCGAGTAATTACGCTGAACTTTTTGGCAAAGATGTACAATTCTTCATTGACGACAGCAATGTATATCGGGTTACGGTTCACAAGACTTTTGAAGGTAATTTGACTACCAAGCCTGTAAACGGCGCGGTTTTTATTTTCAATCCAAGAACGGGCCAGCTTTTCCTGAAAATTATTCATACGTCTGTGTGGGCGGGTCAGAAACGTCTGGGCCATTTGGCTAAATGGAAAACTGCAGAGGAAGTATCTGCACTAATACGGTCGCTCCCTCCAGAAGACCGTCCAAAGCAACTGATAGTCACCCGTAAAACAATGCTGGATCCTCTAGAGGTGCATATGTTGGATTTTCCGAACATCTCTATTCGTCCAAGTGAACTGCAACTGCCGTTCAAGGCAGCCATGAGTATCGAAAAGCTGGCAGATGAGATTCTCAAGGCCACTCAGCCTGAAATGCGTCTGTACAATCTGTACGATGACTGGCTCAAAAATAACCAGACTGAACCCGGAACTGCTTTTTCAAGATTGATACTGATTTTGCGAGCTCTGCATGTCAACACTGAGAAGGTGAAAGTTATTCTTCGGCCCGATAGGACCGTAATTACCGAACCTGGTCATTTCTGGCCTACGCTGACTACTGAGCAATGGATCAATGTTGAGAACCAACTAAGTGACATGATATTGGCGGATTATGGGAAGAAGAACAATGTGAATGTGGCCTCCCTGACTCAGCATGAGATTAGGGATTTGATTCTTGGACAGGAAATTAAAGCACCTTCACTCAAGCGACAGGAATTAGCTAATATCGAGGCCGCCCCAGAGGAAGGTTCGCAACTGACCGCGTTGAAGACTGTCACTCAGAACGTCCATGGTGATGAAATGGTGGTAGTTACGACTAGTAACTACGAACAGCAATCGTTCATGTCCAAAACCGAATGGCGCAATCGAGCTATTTCTACAACAAACTTACACTTAAGGGCTAAACACATTTATGTCAACTCCAAAAATATCGAGGACGATGGTAAGACTTTCACATATATATTACCGAAGAATGTGCTGAAGAAATTTATTCAGATAGCCGATTTGAGGGCGCAAGTGGCTGCATTCTTATTTGGGTCCTCACCTGCGGATAATCCTTATGTCAAAGAGATACGCGCTGTATGTCTTGTTCCTCAACTTGGTAGCGCTCAATCGGTACAGATAGCTACAAATGTTCCTGAATGCGAAGGCCTTGAACCTTTAGGCTGGGTGCATACGCAGTTTCAGGATATGCCGAATATGTCGGCTATTGATATGACGAAGCATGCTCAGATAATCACGCAAAACCCGAATTACTGGTCGCCAGAATCAGCTATTGATTTAATTGTTGCCTTCACGGCGGGATCGGTGACGCTAAGTGCATTTTCGCTTTCAAAGCCTGGCATTGAATGGGCCAGTCAGAACAAAGACGTCCTCTCTTTATCGCCAGCAGGATACTCGCCACAATTTGGACAAAGAAGTCAAATGATTTTGTCAGATCGCATCAAGGGCTTTTTCATGGTTCCTGACGATGATATTTGGAATTATTCGTTTGTTGCAGCCGGCTGGAACCCCAACTCTCACTATGATATCAAGTTGGATACGCCAATCCCGTTCTACCATGAGTTGCATAGGCCTATTCATTTTACGTCTTTCAATTCTTTGGAGGAGAACCAGTTGGAGCTGAATCAGCAGGATGTTTTTGAGTAGAAAGGTATAGTGATATTGTATTTATGAATGTATGTATATATGATATGGCATTGAGCAATATGTGTTGTATGGGCAATATCGTATAGTACGATGTGACGTTTATGAGTTACTTCGATATATGATGTTAATAGATCTATTGCAATAAGGTTTCATGATACTGCAGCTTAAGCTGCCGGCTGCTGCTTCAGCCTCTTCTTCGCAAGGCGCCTCATTTCCTTCTGTCCTTCCAGTATACATTCCTCATTCTCGTCAAATAGCTCGAGACCCCACCGCGAACAATAAGACATCCTCGTTCTTTTTAAAGTTGCTGGACCCTTGGAGGAAGACCTCCATTCTGTTTAAGGTCGTCCCATTTAATCTCTGGCACGTACTTAGTACCCGTTGCAGCAATGTCCTCCTTGCGCGGATCGAGTGCAGAGAGAAGTCTCTTCCAAGAAATTGGACCCGCTCTAGAGACTAAGGATATATGTTGACAGGGCGTTGAGCTATATTTATCCCGGTGGCTACAGCTTTCTTATTTAATGTATGTACCCTGGTAACCTCTTAATGGAATATTCAAGGGGACCCTAGTAAATCTCCTGTTCGTGGAAACAAAGGCACGCAACTTAGAAATTTAGAAATTTTGAGCATCTTCCAAGCTAATACCAGATGCAGCCAGACTTAGAGAAGGATCCGGAGAAAAAGCCACCAGCAGATTCTGGCGCTGCCGGTTCAGTTCATGCTGCAACCTATGAAGAGTCCAGACATCTTTGGCGAACATTCAAAGACAGCTTTAAAAGGGCCGAGCCAGTTGAATTTGATACAAGCGGCATGTCTGAAGAAGAGATCCTAAACAGGAAAGTCGCTGGCGCCCCGATGAAACGTTCTCTTAAGAATCGGCATATCCAGCTGATTGCTCTGGGAGGGAGCATGGGGAGTGGTCTTTTTTTGACTACGGCATTATCGCTGAGAGATGCTGGGCCTGCGGGACTGATCATTGCTTTTGGTATTGTCGGAGTATGTATCTTGTATCCGATGATGTACTCTCTTGGAGAAGTAGCCGTAGCTTACCCAATCCAGGGTAGCTTTACTATTCATAGCGCCAGGTTCGTAGACCCGAGTTGGGGGTTTGCAATGGCATTCAACTACATGCTCCAGTGGCTCGTGACATACCCCCTCGAACTAATCGCCGCAGCAATGATTATCGGTTACTGGGAAGGAGATGATAACGGGGCCGTGGCATTCAAAAACAGGGACGGCTGGGTTGCACTCTTCTATGTCACTTTCACGATAGTGGGATTTTTGGGTGCTCGTGGTTATGGCGAGGCTGAAGCCGCTTTGGCACTTATCAAAGTCGTTGCCATAATCGGATTCTGTATATTTGGAATTTGGGCAGCATGCAGTCCTAACCCGCCCCGAGCGTATTATTTTCCAGACTTGGGAATGATCCAACCGCTCCTGAATGGTACTTCTGGTAATGCTACCTACGGAACTGGCGATCATTTTGGATCGCAATTCTATCACACACCTGGGGCCTTCAGTCAGATAGCAAATCCAGTCAAGGGCGTTTGCTCTGTGTTTGTGAGCTCTGTGTTTGCTTTTAGTGGAACAGAGATGGCCGCATTAGCTGCGGCCGAGACTGCAAAACCCGAACACACTCTACCAAAGGCGGTTCGTCAGGTTTTCTGGCGCGTTATTCTCTTCTACATCGTGTCATTGGTGATCGCTTGCTGCCTTGTGAGAAGTGATGATTGTAATTTAACCAACAATTGCCCTGGCCAAAATGGAAGTGCATCAGGAAATGATGGCCGTTCTTCACTCTTTGTCCTTGCTATCAGGAATGCGGGTGTCAATGGACTGCCCAGTGTCATGAATGTCGTAATTTTGTCTGCAGCATTATCAGTAGCAAACACATCGGTGTATGCGTGCTCTCGAACACTGGCAGCTATCTCCAACGACGGCCAGCTGCCCAAAATTTTCGGTTACATCGATCGTGCCGGTCGTCCATTGGTTGCTTTAATTGTAACAGACATTGTTGGACTTATAGCGCTCTCTGCTGCTTCCCCAAATTATGGCCAAGCATTCGATTGGCTGCTTGCTATAAGTAGTCAGTCAACCTTATACGCATGGGGCTCTGGTGGCCTTAATTTGATCCGTATGCGTCTGGCCATGCGTAAACAAGGTTATTCACTAGCTGATCTTGCATATACATCTCCTCTTGGTATAGCTGGTGCCGCTCTCTGTGTTTTTTCTAATCTTGCTGTATTAGGTGTTCAATTCTGGGTTGGCCTCTTTCCCGTCGATGAGAACTCACCCGATGCAAAAAATTGGTTTGAAACCTATTTGGCGACAATAATTGTGATAGTATGCTTCGTAGGACACAAGGCCTGGCACCGAAAATGGCTTCCGCCGAAACTGGAGGATATCGACTTGGACGCTGGTAGGCGTACTAAACATGACTATTTAGAGGAGGGTGTAGAATCACCTGAACCTAGCAATTCATTTCTCAAATATGCGAAACGGACTTGGAAGTACTGGTGTTGAAGACTCGCACGCATATCTGCGCAACAGGCACTTATCCAACTTTTGGCTATGGTTTGTACAGATACTAAGACGGATTCTCCTCCTGATGCTCCTGGTCTGAAGATTATTGCTAACGTCGAATTATGTGGGACGAATTACACTACTCAAACTATAGAAATAAGTAGGTAAAGACGTATATTGTTTCCTGTAATACTACAGTACTCACAGACGATTGAATACTAGAAAAACTGCTATCCTATGTGATAATAAATCTTTCTTCTGCTTGGGAGGGTTTCTAAGGAGTTGGCACATGAGATACTGCCGCACTTGCCTACTGCTATCGATGAGTCAAAGGTGAGACATTATGGTACAGTAGTGTCAACCGGCTGCCGCTTCAGCCTCTTGTTCGCAAGACGCCTCATTTCCTTCTGTCCTTCCAGTATACCTTCCTCATTCTCGTCAAATGGCTCAAGGCCCATTTCCATTCTGCCCTTAACGGTGAGAATATCTTCTGGTTTGCCTCTGTCGTCGAAATTGCCTTCGCAAGCTGGATAAGTTTGGTACTCATAGGCATAGTCCTTCGGTTTCGTGCCTTTGAGGAAACAATCCCTGGCATCTAGCAGTGTTTCCAGGTTGTATTCACAAAGCGGATTATGCGAAACATACATGACCGAAGAGTCAGTAGTTCCGTTATGATGTCTGTCGACTTCATGGCACAGATCCGCGTGCCATACGACATAATCTCCAGGGTCCACGTACGGGATGCTTACGACACTTTCTAGTTGGCGAAGATGTTGAAACCAATTCTCGTTAGGGAAAAACTGACCCGATCCAGGAGTTGCTCCAGGGAAGTATGAATTGTCCAAATCCAATTCTCCGTTATCCTTGAGCAGCGGTCGCAGAATAAGATATGGAACGACGAGTTTCAAGTCTGGAAGAAACTTGATTGTGCCCTCGCCAGCAACCGTGTGTGACATTGCGACCCATCCCTGGATAGTTCTGAAGGTGCTACAAGTACTTCCGTTTGCGCTCATAGACTCGTACAGGTCCTGCTTACCGTGCAGCCGCCGGTCAATAAGCCATGGATTCCAGTCTTCCCAGTGGCCCTCTAAAATCTCCCTATAAACGTCTCTGTAGCCAGGGTCTTCCCATCGTTCAATTGAGCCTGAGTCCTGGTGCAGTTTCAAGGTGACATCGCGACCCGGATACCTAATTCTGAATCTATCTGCATACACCACAGAATGGTCCAAATCGACCTTTTCCTCCTTGTTTTCAATAGTCCACGTTCGAGCAAGAAGTTTCATCATTTCCGCAATGTTAGGATGACTTCTTGCCTCGGTCTGTGACTTGGTCCAGTGCAAGTACCAGGTGGTAGGTTTGGGTTCAGGAAACCCGCCAATTTCAGAATGCTTCTCGGTGAATTCAGCAAGCATGCTTTTCCATTTGAGTGCCTGCTCTTCGGAAATCACACCGCGAATAATAAGACATCCTCGTTCTTTATAAAGTTGCTGGACCTTTGGAGGAAGACCTCCATTCTGTTTAAGATCTTCCCATTTGATCTCCGGCACGTACTTAGGACCCGTTGCAGCAATGTCATCCATACGCGAATCCAGTGCTGAGAGAAGTCTCTTCCAAGACTCCTGGACTTTGGCATAGTTTTCAGGCTTGATGAGCGTCTGCTTTACTTCTGCATATTTTTGACCAAGAGCAATTGGATCGGCAACCATGATCTCTTACTAATAGTGATATAAGCAAGATGACAAAAGGACAAGTTGCCTATATCGATGCAAAATTAGTCATAGCTCTTTTTATATTTCTTCTGTTGTAGTGCGGGGACAAACGCCTGCATCTTATCTTAACCCGCGCCGCGGGTTACCTTATCGTTAGCGCGGCGCAATTTTTCTTCACAACCCGCGGGCCTGTAAACTGGTTCGCTTACCACGACAATCAGATCGGCGTAATTGGCCAACTAAACGAAAGTTATTGATGTCTGCTGCTTATCGCACAAGAAATACCCATCCCTGTGAGGCTTGCCGAAGAAGGAAAGCACGCTGTTTCCGGAACAGCCCGCAAGAGCCATGCTTCAATTGCAGCATTCGTCATATAGATTGCATTTCAACAACAAGAAGAAGGGGGTCTGGGCCGAATGGTGCAAATTCAGGAGCTAGTATAGTGACGACAAGGTTGGAGCATCTGCCACAATCGTTAGAGGTAGTGGCTGGAAATCCGCAGTTACCAGATAGCGACGACGAAAACAGAGATAGTCAGCCATTCAATTTAGAAACAGACGAAGTTGGCCTTGATATTGTTGGCAAATATAAGTCGGTTTTTCTAGGGTTTAGCGGGGATCAGGATCCTTGGTTACTGAGTAGATGCCAGCCAGCGTCTTCGATTCCCATTCCGCGAAAAGGTTCGAAATCGTTGTTTCAGAATTTGGCACCGGCCACAGAACCGCCTATTTTCTTTTCTATTGTTCCTCGGAGATTTTTGGATTCGAGACCGGGTGAGTACACCATCGATGCTGTGCAGAATCTGGTGGGCTCCCATGCGCAGGAGCTCATTGAAACGTACTTCAAACTGATCCACCCGCTATACCCGATATTCTCTGTTAAGAGATTCGAAAGCCTCTGTAGAAGCCGCAATGTCACAGCCACATTGCTCAGTGTTATATATGTCTCCGCAGGTCCTTATGTGGCCTCGGCTCAAGGTATGGTTAAACGAAGTCGAGACTTTCTTGCCCTGCGCGACTTTTTGGCCAAAGCGGTTCCGTTGGAAACACGCGCTCCGACATTTCAGACTATTCAGTCTATGCTTCTGTACCTGCAGATTCCCCCTCAGGCGGTCCGTGAGCCTAATTTCCCCGGCCATTGGGTACTGACGGCATCACTAGTGGCATTGAGTCAGGATCTGGGTCTCAACTTGAATGCTGATGCTTGGACAATACCGGAGTGGGAGAAAAAAGAAAGGAAGAGACTCTGGTGGGCTGTGTTCATTCAGGACAAATGGTCTAGCCTCATGTTTGCCAGGACAAGTCACATATCCGACGATAATTACCGCGTACCGAAACTGGTAGAGAATGATTTTGAGGAAAGCGATACCTTTTCGAACTTCCACGAAATTCCTTGCGTACCGAATCAATCTCGAGCATTTATGGCGCTCGCCGATCTGTCCCTCGTTTTATCAGATGTTCTTAATGCCTTTTATTCTGTGAAAGCTTTATTTGGACAAAGATCGCCTCCGTTAGAATGGTTTTCCAAAGCTGAGTTTTTCTTTCGAGATATAGAATTAGTGGTTCATAACCATTTCAATGGTGATTATGACTCTACCGAGTGTAATCTGTCTTTCGTGCTGGCCAAGTCCGTCTTGACGCTGGTGATTTGCAAGGCTGTTCTTTTCCGAGAACCTCTTGCTGAATCATATCGTCTTATCAAATATCGTGCGCTGTCGGAGGCATCATTCCTGATAAACCATTTAAAATCCGCGCCGATCGGAGACGTCAGCGCTCCCTGGTGGAGCATTTCAAGAGTTAATTTCGCAGTAGTAGGCTCATCTCTACTGTCGTTTCATATTGCTGAAAAGCTTTCACACCAAGTAGCTTCAGAGTGGTCTGGACTACTTTTTGATTATCATAATATTCTGATCTCGTACGGTAAAGTTACTCCGAACACCAAGCTGGCTCTCTTGAGGTATGAAAACCTGCTATCAATAGCTCAAGCCATAGATAATCCAAGTTCATCCCGTGATACGTCTCAGGCGGACTTCTTCAATGCGGTTCAGGAGCTCATTGACATACAGCGAGTGGATTCCACGCGTGATGCATCTTATGCTGCAGATGAGGGCCCCAGTGAGTTGCCTCATCCGCTTGGAGACGACTCGGGCTTGTTTTTGGAGTGGCTTTCTCAGGCTAAGATTCATGATTTTTAGCATTTATTATTCAAAACAAAAGAAGCATAGCTTTTCTACTTGCGGTGTATGAGCCTGTCAATATAGCTCATAATATAGACGAGTTTCTCGTCGTCGAATTTCGGACATGCCAGCTGGATTGCCAACGGTGCATTTTTAAACTTTCCAGTGCCAGTAAAAAGCTCTTTTTTCACATACTTATCGTACCGATCATACGTGTAGTTTGGCACATCGATGTCCGGAAAACAGATGGAATTTGTATATTCAGCAGTAGGCTCGTCCAATTCCGGTCTCACGACATCCACGGGTATTACCCCCATCGTATAACCCAGCAAGTTGAAAGCTGCGGATAAGCAATTGGACGAATACTGGCCATGGGGTGCAGGCGGATTGGCACAAGCAGGCATAATCAAGGCGTCCAAAGAGTTTTCCCTAATTATCTTTAAGTACTCGTCACATATCTTTCCTGCATCATCATCCAAATGATATACTTGGTGTAGGGTCATAGGAGGGCAGTTTTCCGATCCGCATACTCGCGAAACGAATGGTTCACCGCTGCTTTCGATAGATTTACGATAAGCTGTGCAGCCCTCGGAAATATACATCCCGAAAACAGTCGTAACTGCCCTACGGTGCAAGGAACCAAGGTCAAGCATCATTGTATCAGTACCATCCAATTCTACTGCCTTACGCACCTCTTGCAGGATGCGCTTCATTGGTGGAGTATACTCAATAATGCCATCTGAAGATATGAATCCCAGTTTCAGCGGGCGAGCAGACGTATATTCTGTCCATTTCATAGGGAAACAAGAGGGATCGCTACCGGCTTGCCCCAGCATAGCTTTAGCGTAGATTTCAATGGCTCGCATGTCATTCGCCAGCGGGCCAAAAGCAAATTTGACCCATTTGATGTACCGTAGGCCAAGAGAGGATAGACCCTTACCGGTGACTCTCCCTGGAGTTGGGTAGAATCCGTAAACACCGGTCGAAGCAGCAGGAAGTCGTATTGATCCGCCAGCGTCGGTTCCTATGCCCATTGCAGATCCTCTCATCGCAACAAGAGCCGACTCTCCCCCACTACTACCAGCGGGAGTCAAAGACAAATTTCGAGGATTCAATGTTTTTCCAAAAACATTGTTTTCACACTCGACGGCCAGAAGTCCCTGTGCGACATTGGTCTTAGCAATTACGACTGCGCCGAAGCTTTTGAATAATTGAACTATCTCGCCGTCTGATTTGGCCGCCTGACCCACCTCGGAAATGAGGCCCCAGGTATTATCATGCCCTTTGACTTCAAATACATCTTTCAAAGAGATCGGTAATCCATGGAAAGGGCCCACGGGTTGGCCATCAGATTGGAATGCAGAGTCGAGAGATTTGGCCTGCTCTAAGGCCTCTTTATACAAGAAGTCAGTTAGGCAGTTTGTCAATTGATGAGCAATAGCGGCTCGTTTACAAAAGGCCAATGTCACCTCGACGCAGGACCAATGCCCCTGCTGCAGCCTGCTAACTAGTACATCGGTAGACGATTTTGTGATTTCTAGCTCCTTTTCGGTGAATACAGACCCGATATATTTATCAGGATAATCAATGACGCTGACAGTGGACTTCTCATTTATGACAGCAGGGTCAATGTGTATTCTCCAATTCTCAGGAATGGCAATTTTTTCTCGTCTTTGTTGTGATATTTCCTGCCAGGATCCCATCTTCACTTTTCCCCTCCTTTCCTTTGTATGCAAAACTAGTGCATAAGTCAGCTACTTAACAGTGCTTGCCCGATCGCTTTCGGCTATCTCTCGGCCACTTGAATCATTTTGGTTAACAGTGCAGCAGAAGCGGCGTTTCACCGGTAACATTCCCAATTCGGTAATGCGGGATAGGTGAACTGATACCCGCGGGTTAAATCTCCGTGCGGCTTTGTCACAGGCCTTATCTCGGCCTGGGCGAATTTATCGGTATCTCTTTCTATCCTCATGACAGTCTATAAAAAGCGCAGCAACTTACTGTCATAGTGTTCAACTTTTGCTCGATGTTGTCTGATTTGGTGCCTTTCAAATCTCTACCGCCGCTGGCCCCCAGATCCAGATGGGGGATTCTCACTATGACGGCTCTGGTAGCCATCATTAATCCTACAGCTAACGGATATGATTCTTCCATGATGGGATCGATTCTTGCATTAGATCGGTATAAAGAAGAGTTTCATATTAATACCGCGACCTCAGGGTTGAATAATGGGTCCATCTTTATTGGCATGTTCCTATCAGCACCGTTTATCAAATACTGCGCTGATAAATTCGGAAGAAAAGGTGCGATCTCGTTAGGAACTCTGATTATGGTGGTGGCCACTATCCTAATGGTCACCGCTTCTAAGACAGGTCAGTTCATCTTTGGCAGAATTCTGTATGGCTTTGGAACTGGAATTTCCGCTGGATCAGCTCCCACCCTCGTGTCCGAACTGTCTCCTCCACATCTCAGAGCCCGGATACTAGGAGTATATCATAGCTGCTACTATGTTGGTGCACTTATAGCCTCCGGCGTAACTTATGGCAGTAGAAACATTCAGACCAATTGGTGCTGGAGGCTTCCGATAGTGATAGTCCTGGCTCCGACCATCTTCTGTTATATAAATCTATACTTCTGCCCCGAGTCACCGAGATGGCTAGTTTTGCGCGGAAGAAACGAAGAAGCGAAGGAGATTCTGACGATCCTAGAAAATGGTGATGAGAAGGAAGCCGATAGAACTATGAAAGACATCCGAGCATCTATCGGAGCAGAACTCAACATTTACAACCACGCGAGTGCTATAAAAGAGATGGTTTCCTCGCGCGCGAATCTGCGCCGAATTTTCATCATGCTTTCCCTAGGTTTAATGTGTGAGCTTTCTGGCAATTCCATTGGAACCTATTACTTTACAGTCTTGTTGAATCAGGCAGGAGTGACGAGCACTTCCACACAGCTTCAAGTGGCTATGATACGATCCGCCTACTGCTTCGTATGGTCACTGATCGGGTGCGTAAGTCTGGATATAATAGGAAGAAAGCGCCTTGCTTTTATCAGTATGCTTGGAGTCATTGTTTCAATGTTTCTGATTGGAGCTCTTGTTAAGCTCTATGGTGCATCAGACAACACGTCCGGGCAGTATGCAGCTATTGCCATGATGTTCATAATGGGTGGTGCCTATTCATGGTGCTACACGCCTATGCTTTCACTCTATCCTGCAGAGGTGTTCCCCAACCGAACGCGGGCTCTCGGTGCTGCCATATTTCAGATTTGCGACTGTGGAGCAGGAGTCTTTTCAACGTTCATGGCTCCTATCGGTTTGGAGAATATGGGATATAAATATTACCTGCTCAATGGTGCATACGATATTCTCTTTCTTCCAATGATAGCATTTTCATGGGTTGAGACAAGAAGAATGCCGTTGGAAAAGACGGCTGATCTGTTTGGCGACGGTGAAGAAGCGGCCGGTATGGATCCGGACAACGTCATGTCTGCAGAAAGCTTGCAGTCAACAGATAATGAAGAAGTGACGGTTTTAGGCAAAGGTTCCTCTGTTTGAAGATAGCTGGATGTTTTGGTGGAAGTTGAAGTTAAAAGTTTTTGTGTGGAGATTTTGGTTCAGAGGAATGAGCGATGGTTTTATAGAGAAAGATATTTCACTTTTTACGTTTCTTACTGAAATTATGGTATGTTTTATTGACGAAATACAACTATAATACTTTAATTATCGGCATTGAACCTGTATTTCTTCAAGTTTCCGAGACTATTGATCCCTTAACAATTTAGTTATCTTTCGCGATCCCTTCC
Source organism: Casaregolazyma lundiana (assembly GCA_030563415.1). NCBI lineage: Eukaryota > Fungi > Ascomycota > Dipodascomycetes > Dipodascales > Trichomonascaceae > Casaregolazyma > Casaregolazyma lundiana. The sequence continues at coordinate 170,345 of JAJMJF010000021.1, read as the reverse complement.
GTCTTAATTGTTGCAGCCGTGCAGCCTAGCAGCTTTGCTGAAAAAAAAAACACCAACCTTCTTCAATCATGGCCGAAATTGATAACAAGCCTATTTTAGATAAACAAAACTCAGAAGATGTTAGTAAACGTAAGGAGTATCGGCAGAAGCAGGAGCAAAAGCGCAAGAAGGTGAAATTACAAGAATCTACTGACGATCAATCTGCAGAGGATATCAGTCTACCCCAGGTGCGTACATGTTAAACGGCCTTTTACAGGGATATTTGACTAATTTGCAGAAACGATATTATAGACAACGAGCGCATTCGAATCCTTTTGCGGATCATCGTTTAGACTAGTAAGTTGACGAGTAACACGTAGAGATCAGTCAATTAACTTGCAGTCCGTCGGAACCAGGCAAAATGGACTGGCAACGCCTCTATCCGATTCTTCTGGAGAATCCAGGACTTGGAATTCCACAGGTTGCAGATATCGGCTGTGGATTTGGTGGCTTATTGGTTGCATTGGCACCGGCTCTCAAAGATAAACTCATTCTAGGCATGGAAATTCGAGTGCAGGTCACCGAGTACGTGGAGGATAGAATAATAGCGCTCCGAAGGCAAAATGCCTCGGCAGAAACGAACTACCAGAATATTGCTGTTGTCCGTGCTAATGCTATGAAGTTTCTGCCCAATTTCTTCTTTAAGGCACAGCTAGAGAAGATCTTTCTTTGCTTTCCTGACCCTCACTTTAAGCAGAGAAAGCATAAAGCGCGAATTGTTACATCAACGTTGGCATCGGAGTATGCCTATGTGCTCAAACCTGGTGGTATAATATACACAATCACTGATGTTCTCGATCTGCATGAATGGATGGTCAAGCATCTCGAAGCACATCCTCTTTTCTGCAGATTATCTAAAGACTGGGAAGCTTCTGATGAGTGCGTATCAATAATGATGAATGAGACGGAAGAAGGCAAGAAAGTCGCCCGAAATAACGGCTCCAAGTATGTTGCGTGTTTCCGAAGGCTGGAAAACCATCAAGCAGCCACGTAATTGCGTTACTGCGGAACAATTACGGCGGTCTACAAGAATCAGAATATTAGGCCTGGCAGTGCAGAAAGTCGCCTCAAAGCAATGATCAAATGGCGCAGGGTCAAGTCTCCAGTATTCTGAACGCGTACTAATGAAGGGCTATTATCAAAGCGACGGGAAGCATTTGATCTACCTATGGAACTAGGTAATCCATTATTTATGTCCATGCTATTTGTTACTCCTCTTCATTCTACTCTTACTCTCTTCAGAGCTCTTTTGATCGGCACCGGCTAATTGCGAAGCATTCCATACATGTTCAGGAATCGATATTCGAATACTACCATCTTTCTTGGCCAGCTCCCTACGTGATCGAATTTCCTCCATGATCGCAGTTACAATGAGCGAGTCAGCGTATGATAAGCGAGGCTTAGTGTGAGCTGTCCAAAATCTCGACTTAGCAACAGTTGCAACAAGCTGGTCTTTGAAGTATTTGACTTCCTCTCTTAGGACGTGATGCGACATTTCTAACTTCTTGATGTCCTCGCTTGAAGCGGCTTGCTGCTGTTTTAAGTCACTATTCTGTTTAATAAGTTCCGCATTCTACTGCCTTAATTTCTCGATTGCGTGCGTTGCTTGCGCATTGGATTCACTCGAGTTCTGCCTCTCATTATTCAAACCTTCATCGCATCGGGAGGGTTCATGTGAATTCTGTTGCGGCTCACGAAGTTGTCCACGAAGCGTTGTGATCGAAACAGCCTGTGAAGCGGATTCTTGCTGTAACTGACGCAGTGCGAAGTATGGAGATCAGAGCAGCCTGCTTTGCGGAAGTTCGCTGCTGTTCGGATAAATCCCACTCTTTCAGACGAAGCTGCACTCTTTTTTCAGTAAGTGTTCGCTCTTTCTCATTTAGTTGCCGTTCTGTCTCTCTAAGCTGGCCTGCAAGTGCAGTAGCCGAGTCACCATTTTGTAACTCTGTAGAGCGATGGCTATGGGAAATTCCAGTTAGCAATTGCTTGAATTAACATGAATTATTCAACTGCTTTGCATACGCACCTTGATGTGTGGCCCGGTTCAGTACTCGCCGTTTCTCTCTTGTCAACACATACTGTATTTAAAAGAACCGGCATATTTCAAGTTGATGGAATAAAATATATGTGATTTACCACCAGATTGATCAGATTAATTGCATGTTATATAACGAAATTGTGGAAATTATGATCAGAGCAAAATTATGGTTGACAGAAACCGTACTGAAAAAATAGCTCAACTTGATTTCAGTACTAACGCAACACTAACACGATATCCAATTGTCACTAAGAAACTGAAAAAAAAAACCCTGGTCACCTGGCCCTGAATGTTGACTATGCAAACCATTGCCATCCCAACCAATTTTAACCTCCTAACATTACATAGTTTGTTTCACAATTGTTCCACTTGCTCAGCATGTCAGACCTGGAGAAAAAACGCCAGGCAGTGCTCGATAGCATAAAACTCAAACGAGATCGTAAGTTGATTATGTAGTCTAACTGGGCTGGTGCTAATATTAGCTGCGTTTTTTGCCCAGCTATCGCAGGCTCTTAGAGATTTGACCCGTCTTGGCTTCTCGTTTGAAGAAATCCAGCAACACAGCGACGTCAGCTCGGATTTCCTCGTCGAGGCATATAGTCTGTGCAATATGGTCATTCCGGGCAGCGTGAAAAAGGCATTGAATCACAAGGTCCATAGCTCTCCAACTGATACCCCTCATATACCCAAAGCGATCATCTTCACAAGCATAAATAAACCATCGCCCAAGGCCTCCGACGAATCCCCGGTGGATACTGCTTCTCTGGTTAATCCGATGAAGCGGAAGTTCGGCCATGATAGGTGGTCGCATAGTTTTAGTTTAGAACTCAGTGACGGGTCTGATAACGAAGACGCTGGCGGTGCCAAGAAAGTGCATATTTCGGATGCTAAGAGGGAGCTTCTGGAGAAGAAGAAAGAAATTGAACGGATGAAACAGATTTTGAAAGAAGCCGAAGCTGCAAAGTTGACTTCTATAACAGCCAAGGATATAATTTCAAGCTCCCCTACTAATCCCATATCAAGTTCTCTCACTGGCACTGTTATTGAAGCAGATCAGAGGGCTCTCGAATCACTTCCTGCAATGGCGAAAGATTCCACTACTGGATCAGCCGTCATTGCTGGTGCTGGTGCTGGTGCTGGTGCTATCGATGAGTCGCTTCCTACTGTTGGAGGAACTTCCACAGTTGGATTCGATTCTACTATTGCATCGCTTGCTACAGCAAATTCTGCTGATTTAGAGAGCCCTTATGATGATATGATACACTCGGTTGCAAAGACTATCGGATCCATGACGAACGAGAAATCTTCTCTCGAGGACCTGGCCCAAGGTTTGGAGAATCAACTGCAGCAGTACGGTGCCGAGGCACTTGAAAAAGAAAAAGAAGTCGAAAAACTGGAGGCTGAATTGGAAGCTAAGCGTAAGCTTATCTTAAAGGCTTATATGGCAGCATCTCGTATTAATGCTCGAATCAGTGCCACCAAAGAAGCGACGTCAAAGCTTTCCCAAAGCATCGAGATTTTTCAAACTCAATTTGACGATCTGCAACAGAAGAAGTCTGCATTGGCTAGTAAATGGGCCTTTCAGACTGCATCAGAGGGAGATCGAGCAAATTCACCGAATCTTGCAAACACATCATCGGGGATCGGGGCACCACATGAGAAGATGTCCATTGACGAGGCTTCTGGCACGCTTCAGAAGTCGCCGTCTGCGGTCACGATGGAGATTGACCGAGTTAATAGTGCTGAAAACGGTAACGCAAGCATACCTGAAGTATCCATATCTGTCGGTACTGCAGACTCGCACATCCAAGCTATGGCCGGAAAGGGTGACATGAGCACAGATCAAGTACCTCCATTGTCAATTGCTCAAGCTAGTGCACATACAGAAGATAATGCCGATTCGGACATAGTAGTTGAGCCTGATACAAGGCGTACACCTGATTCCAATACGGAATCAGAACAAAAGCCTAATACTGGTGCTGAGCATGACTCCAAAGAAGTAGAGGATGCAGGTGGCAGTGATACGGGTGTTTCGGCTGACTCTTCTCAAGTTGGCCACGTTGGTGTGGACACGCATGACGTTGATGTTGAAACTCATCACACGGATCATGACGATACTTTCCATTCAAATTTATCGGATTTTTGGGCTGTCAAATATGTGAGTATTACCCGACCTGGTTTTCATAGTAGGACAGCTAACTCCAAGGATACACCTTTGAAATTTACACCGTATCGTTCGCCATTGACGGCATTCGACTCGTACAGACTAAGTCCGATGGTTAACGATCTCGAACGTGGCAGAATACTGCGGTCTATTACCTATAATGGACCATTGATAAACAAAAGTCTTGACACCACTTACTGCTCTTTTGAGGGTAGAGGCAAAAGGTGTACTAAAACTGATTGCAAGTTTCTGCATTCTTATGATTTTGACGTGAGCGGTAAGGTTATCACGACTTACTAACTGCATTTATACTAACTTAGCAATTTTGTGCAACAGATACGAAACTCATATTTGCATTTGCTCATACCCGCCGTTTTGCAAACAAAGAGTCCGAGCGCAAGTTCAGACATAGTTTAACACAAAAGCTTCGCAGTCAAGAGCCGTTTTTGAGCATTGCCCATAGCATAGCTAATTACGATGAAGAGCAAGGCCACCAGTTTCTGGACTGGAACAGCTTTGACGAAGTCTGTAAAGGCAATTAAGAGTTCATTTAGTCACATTTAATGAATTAAAGGAAAAATGATAGCTTACTTTACTTAGATTCAATGTATTGCATTTACCAAATGGCAGTTTACTACTCAGATCTCAGTGTATTGCATTTATCATATGACATGAATTTCAGCGTTTTATAAAATGAATACCGCAATGGCTATACATTATCATCGTTCACCGGCTGATATTGACGGTTCCATTCAGGGACGATTCTGGACACAAAGTCCGATATTGCGCCTCTACTCTGTGACGACGATTGAGACCTTGCTATTGCAGCAGCAGAAGGCTGGATTGTTGTTGTAGAGGGGCCCGGTTCATCGGGATTCAGAAAACCTCCACTTAGAAGAGACTGTCTATCATCTTCACTCAGACTAGAAGCAGTAATGGACTTGTCTCCAAACAAGGAGTCCATATCTTCTAAATGGACGCCCTTTGTCTCGGGGTATAAGAAGAAAACAAGAACAAAGGAACAGATACAGAAAAACGCATGAACAAGATAAAGCCGCCATTGAATATACTCTTGCAAGATAGGAGTGAGCTCGCCGACAAGCCAATTGAAGGCCCAGTTGGAAGCCGTTGACAAGGAAGCACCCTTTGCACGTATAGTCAGCGGCATGATCTCAGGAGGGTACAGCCATGGGATAGGTCCCCAAGAATACCCAAAGAAAGCATTGTACACAACGACAAATATCACGACCATTGTTGGTGTGTATGACAGATGCATGTACATGAAATACGATATCAGGCACAGCGCTCCGGCCATAATCAAAGCACCAGAGAGAAGAATGACTCTTCTTCCCCATCGATCGACCAGGTACCATGGGGGGATGGTTGACGCAACGTAAACTATGGCGTTGATACCAGTCATGAGAATTGCATTTCTACCAGTCCAACCAGCTTGCTCAAAGACAAGAGGGGCGTAGTAAGAAATCACATTGATACCATTTAACTGAGCCAATGCCTGAGAAGACATGCCAATAAATACCCTTTTCTTGTACTTCTTCCACATTTCTGAATAGCTTCGTTCGCCCTCCATTCGGTGCAGTAGTACGCCTTCCTTGATATCCCTGAACTCTTGTCGAGCGACTGCATTATGCACATCTCCGCCGCCATGAAGATTGGCAATTACAACCATTCCCTCCTCATCATAGTCGTTGTCAAGTAGCCATCGGGGAGTTTCGGCAATGACGAAGGAACCTAACACGAGAAGAGCACCCATAACGCATTGAATAAAGAGAGGCAGTCGCCATGAAATATTACTTCTAATGAAGGAGCATGCATAATCGACCCATACTGAAGCAGCATAGCCTATGATGTTACCAGTGAATTCAATGCACGCTAATTTTCCACGATTGTGGGGAGGAGATATCTCGGACTGATAAACCGGTACAATTGTTGACAATGCACCAACACCAATACCGGCAATGACTCTGCCGATGAGCACAAAGGCCATAGATATGGCAAATGTTTGGAAGAGACCGCCAATGACAAAAATGATGGCGCCATAAAGAATGGTTTTTCTGCGACCGATGATGTCACCGATTCGGCCAACACACAACGACGAGACAAACGCACCAACTTCGAGAATGGCCACCATGGTGCCGAGCTCGGAACGCGTAGGCTGGTTAAAATAGTCCTTAAAATACACGCCGGTTATGATGCCGGACATGACGCCCTGATCGTAGCCGAATAAAAATACCCCTAAGGACACGAAGACGGACGTGAAGTAGAGGAGGGGCTTACCGGTGAGCCCCTTGCGCTCATTTCTGCCCGCCGTCATTATATATGCTATTATTCTATCGCTGGTAGTAGCAGGCTGCCGAGGAGGCTGGGGAATGACGATATGAAATCGCTTTTGTTCTGGCTTTTCAGTGAGAGATTGGTCGCCAAGAAGACGATGAGCTCCGTCGACAACAACGAGATCGTCTTCGTCTTCGTCACCGGCCAAAGAACTTCTTGTAGAAGCAGGCGAGTGATGACTGCGATGCCGCAAGTGTTCAGACTCGTCGGACAGATTAGATTGCTGCCTGATGAGCTTATCTTGAGGGTGAGAATTCTCGTCCAACTCTATGACGTACGAGTCGGACTTGCCCACTGTTGAATACCGGTTGTTCTCTTCGTTTCCAGACAGCACCCCCCGATGATCGACCGAGGATCTAGAAGACGATGAAGAGGACGGTGGGGGAGTCAAAACAGCAAATGGTTATATATTTTTAAGGGTTTTTTTTGTGGATGGAGGAAAAAAAAAACCTCCGCTTAATGTTACACGACAAGGCTAAAATAAAACCCAGTGAAGCAAAATAAATGAACAGAGACAATTGCTCACGTGCCCTGAGCGAGGGGTGGACGCGTAAAATGACGCTGAAAAGGTATGTTTTATGTCTATAAATACTGCAGGATAGTTTATATAAGATGGATTTGGCTGCATGCTATTGGATGTTCCGTCGTTTATTCCGACAAGGCAAATGTTACCGATAGTTAAGAGACCGCTACGGCATATGTTATTTTCGGGCAAAAAGCCCGTCTGCCGGCAAGATAACTACATTCGGAAAAATATGCATCCTGCCATGTATTGCAGGGAAATATAGGTACGGATTCGCATAAAAATATGTTTATGTAGACATTTATGTTTGAAATGCACGCCTTGTTCCGGTAGTTATCTTAATGGGAAATACGCCAAAAAGCTCACTCGTTACTTCCACTTTACTTCCATAGTTATAATAAATATATTCATATATAACATCGGAGTTGCATCACATGCTTGATTCCACCCTACTTAGTACTCTTCTTAGTGCTCTTCTTACTTTGCTTCTTCGCTTCAGCTGCCTTTGCTTTACCAACAGTATAGCTCTTGACCCAGAAATTAACAAACAAATATGTCAACGGCGCCAAATAAACGACATTGAAAAGCACTGCAAATGTCTGGCCAGCATCCTTCAGGCAAGCACAGTGGCTGCCCGTGTTTGGATCAAAATAATAAACAAACAGGTGAAGACTGGCCAACGAACCACCAAGGACAAACTGGGTGATCTGAGCAGTAGTGAGAGCCCTCTTCAACGCCTTGGGCACTGGCACTTTGAGAGCCGACAGAGTATAGTAAAAGTACATAATAGTGTGAATGAGCGAGTTGAACACAACAAAGATCCAGATTGGCGGTGAACTGTATCTCATTCCCGCCCACATACTCAGCATGGCTCCAGCATGATGATATGTCTGCAACAACGACGACGGACGGCCCTTGGCCAGTATAATCATGGTGTCAACGACCTCATAGAATTTGGATAAGTAAAAGAAGTAGCCGTAATAGCTCAGCTGGTCCCAAATGCCTTCGTTGTGGTCGCACAGAGCACGCCAGAAAACAAATAGATGCTTGGCGAACCCACCTTGCATGTAATATAAAGTTGGACCGACATTAACAGCCATGGAATAAACAGTGTTGGAAATGGCAGTAGTCATGCCAACAAAGGTCCAGGCACTGTATAGACATAAGAACATGTTATGCAATAAAACCAGATATTTGAATGCCTTGCTGTGGGTGAATGCCAAGGGCTCCTTATTGTGCCTTCGGAACGAGTTTGCCTGATGGGCCAAAAATGCATATACAGCAGCAACCGTCAGCGGAGTTCTTGCGTCCATAGCAATGTCGTACCAGGAGCTGAACCAAACGCCAGGTTTGCCTTGAGGGACTTCGAGGTTTCGCGGCCATCTGGCAGCATAGTCTGGAGGTTTACCGAGGAAGATCGGAGCACTAGTATTGGCCAACATTGGTTTGAAGGAATAATTAAAATAAGACGAAGGAGAACGACCGATAAATATTCACAAGGAAACTCGCGACTGTTTCAGCTCTTTCTATCCCCAAAAAATATGTGCAATTGAGCAAAGGTAGAAAAGAAACAAGGATGCATCGGCTTTATGGCCAATTTTTTCCATTGCCCCAACACACAACATCCGTGCGGCCCGGAAAACGGTTGAGCGGCGCACGAAAACCGTCAAGCGAACACTGTACTAATGCGTAAGATAAGAATGTAGAATATGTAGCTGAACTGCTTGGCCGATGCTCGGCACATGTCGACACATATGCTTATCTCACATGTTTCAGTCGTGTCGAATCACCTATGTTTCAATCTTGAACTTCCAAAATAGAGCCGTGCTATCCCCATTGTCCGAACTGGGTAAGGTTAGCCGACTTGTCTTCACATAAGATTACAACTAACTCAATTTTTGACAGTAATTATAAATAATATATTAGCAGATACAGTAAAACCCCACTTTAACGATTCAATTTTTGCACGTTCTCACGATTGTAAAAGTGAGGTTATCGTTGAAGTGAGACCGTTTTAGGTGTATGCTCAGTAATTTTCACGCCAATAAGTATCGCGAAACTGGGGTTTTACTGTATGTGCTTTATGCTGGTTGCCTATGGCTAATTTAACTGCCAGAGTAACCCCACATAGCTCATCATTGCCTACCAATCGGAATGAGCGTTTTTCCTACAGATATTGAGTAGATCACATGTTTTTCTATATATGGAGTCGTTTACACCACCAAGTCCACACGCACAAGTTTACAACATTGAATCCTCAGGTCAAAGACTTACTATGGGCGATCGAACCCGACCCTACTAGTTTTTTCCCTGAATTTTTCATCCGTTCAATACAAGCCAGTAAACTATAACCATGACACCGCATAAACAGCTTTTAATAATAGTGAGCACATCACTCACTTTTTATTAGCCTATTGTGATAAAGAAACGGCATTCAATAACTTCATCAGATGCTTACAAGAAGCCAATGTTACAGACGCTTACTACATATCTGCTGACAACCGTGATTTCGTAATAGTCAATAACCAACTCGAGTTGCTTGACAGTGACTCATTTGTTAACACCAGTATTGGTGGCTGCTTTATTAAACACACACAATTGGTAGCTTACATATCGAGCGTCAAATTGATTACAATGATACTATCATCACAGGCTCCATAAATGACCCAAATCTAAGCTATGGCTATTTGTCAAGGTTCAAGCTCCAATTACCAGGATACAAATCAGAGAGGGATGAGCAAACATGTGACTATAACGCAAATTCTGGCCTTGCTTGGTACTATTTCTATGCTGGTGATGACTGGGATAACTGCAAAAGTGTAGACCAGAAGATAACATATACCAGCACATGTCCGAATTACGCAAGTTCTTTCAGCGAATTTTCAGCAGAATTCATAGGATCATGTGTCATACTAGCACTTAAAGTCTACCCTCAATTTTTGTATAGTAATTATAAATCGTATATTAGCAGAGATGTGCTTTATGCTGGTTGCCTATGGCTAATTCAGCTGCTGGACGCAACTGCACGTAGCTCTTCATCCAATGCCTACCAATCTAAATGAGCGTCTTTCCAACAAATATTGAGTTGATCACGTGTTCGTTTGGTTAGTATACAAATTTGGTTTTAGCAGAATGCCAAATAAATAAGGGATCCAGTAAAAGACATTGAAAACCACTGCAAATGTTTGACCAGAATCTTTGAGGCAAGCACAATGGCTACCGGTGTTGGGGTCGAAGTAGTACACACACAGATGAAGTCCTGACAATGTACCTCCAACAGCAAGTTGACTCCAATTAACAAAAATAACGACCTTCTTGTACACCTTAGGCACGGGCAGTTTGAGATTCGACAGTATGCGGTAAGAGTATACTATAATATGAGCCATTGTGTTGAACCACATAAAGGTCGAGGTTGCCGGACAATTATATTTCAGTCCGACCCACAGCCCCAGCAATCCCCCGGCATGATGGTAAATCTGCAGCAGCGACAAGGGACCAGCTTTGGCCAACACAATAAAGGTGTCAATCAGCTCATAGAACTTTGTTAAGTAAAAGAAGTATCCATAATGGCTCACGTATTTCCAGACGGTCTCTTTGTGGTCGCAAAGCGCTGTCCAAAAGACGAACAGAAGTTTGGTGAGCCCGCCTTGCATGGACTGCAATGTGGGCGCCATATTAAGAGCCACGGAGCAGACACCGTTGCAAATGACATAAGTCGTGATAACAAAACCACAGACACTGTACAGAAATACAGATATATAATGCCCCAAATCCAGATATTCGAATGCTTTGGTGCGAGTGAGTTCTAAGGGCTTCTTATTGTGTTGCCGGAAGCGATAGCCCTGATAAGATAGAACTGCGTATACAGCCGCAGCAGTCCAAGGAGTTCTCGCGTCCATAGCAATATCATACCAAGAACTGAACCAAACTTCAGGTCTGCCTTGAGGCACTTGCAATTCTCCAGGCAAATGTGTCGCATAACTAGGTGGTTTTCCTAAAAAGACGGGAACGCTTGTGTTGAGCAACATTGTTTTGAGAGACAGTCAACGAACACAAGAAAGCATAATGACACAATCGAGACATACTTTTTCTTTATATATCCAAAGTTTTTAACCCAAATCTTGAAAAACAAGGATGCACGGCTTCAGATACAATTTTGTGTAGGCCATACCACCAAGCAAGGGTCCGGAACTACTCCGTCCGTCCACGTGTTGCAAAGAAACAGGGGTATACACCATCTTGCCGTACCTCATATTCCGTATATGGCAGCCTAACTGATCTTCGCGCTCCTGTTTGCTGTAGTTTTGATGACAGGGTCGTGCAATTTTGCCACAGAGATATGGCCGCACACTCTCTACTGTAGATAATGCGATATACCTGATGAGACAGTAATTTACTATGAATAGGACAGACATGCGTAAACTGAGCATACCATAGTCCTTATCGCTTAGTCATGCCGCCGTCCGACGGTGTATTGTCATTGAAAGCCCTTAGATCTGATGGAGAGCCGCACTTCCCAATTGTTCCGGGATGTAGGTAAGATCGGCAAAAAGAAAGGATTTAGGCACCAATTAGCCTTAGCTTAAATGGCATAAAAATTATACCAGGTTAAGCTATAATTATTCATAATAAATTTGAAACATAAATTGTTTATAATCACCAACATAATAATATAGGGAAACAGTCAACCGACGGATATTGTATAGCGATACAGCTCATGCATTTTCAAGTTTTATATTCTCAAAGTCTCTAATCCAAGTTTTGAAAAGAAACAAGTGTGCGGGGCCGCACGCGCTATCTCGCCTAATCTCGAGTCTTAAACAGGGGCCTAACTTATCGTAACACTGATCTGTGCAAATACTGAAATGAAATTAAGGTGCGGCTGCATATATTAGTTTGCAAGTGGTCAGGGATACAAGGGTCTAATCGTTTTCCACTATTGCCTATCTCGGTGTTGCAAGCAAGGGTACGTCCATTTTTGCCCCAGCATATACAAGGGTCTGGCTCCTATATCCTCGATTTGTCCAAATTTGGAGAAGAGACAACGGTACAGTCGGCTTCACATACAATCTTGCGCAACCGCATGCCCGAAACAGTGATCATACCCCATGATCTGACTTTGCAAGTTTTTTTTTAAAAAAACAAGGGTAATACAATTTTGCCGTAGCAAAGACAAGGGTCTAGCCGATCTATTCTCTATTTGCGTGAGTCTCGAGAGAAACAAAGATGAATCGGCTTCATATCCAAGTTTGCGCAACCGCATACCCAGACAGGGTCCAATCGCTCTCACACTCTACCATCAGACAAATATCCACCGCTACAGTACGGGATGAAAATATAATCCATAAATCAAAAGTCTATTCGCAGACTCAGAATATTATAATCCCTATGGCGCACGTCCCTTGAACGTTCCGGCTGTCTGTTTCTCACCGGAGTTGCAAAGTAGAGCCGCGCATAGCACCGGAGTTGCAAAGTAGAGCCGCGCATAGATCGGACGCGCCACTCCATATCCGAATGCGGTAGCACTAGCGATGATATATATATATATATATAATGGCCCCGGTAAAGGGAAATCTTTGCAAAAAGAGTGATCTGTTTTTGCTCATTTTCAAGCATCACTATGGCTACAACTTCAACTCAACCGACAAGTCAGCTTGATGACCAAGAGGCCGCAAAGGTCGCTGAGGTCGCCGAGGTCACGTACGCAATTGATACCTATGGAGACAAGTTTGAGGTCCCTAACATCCCTATTAAGGCAGTTTTGGATTCCATTCCTAAACATTGTTATGAGAGATCACTACTGCGATCCATGGGCTACGTTGTGCGAGATATCAGCTCAATACTTATTCTTGGATATTGTGCTATTAAGTACATCAAAGTGGTACCATGGGCACCCGTCCGCTTTGTTTTATGGACTGTTTATGCTGTGGTTCAAAGTATGTTTGGTACGGGATGCTGGATCCTTGCACACGAATGTGGCCACGGCGCATTTTCTGAAAGCAAGACTATCAATAATATTGTTGGATGGACACTTCATTCGGGTATTCTTGTTCCCTACTTCTCATGGCAGCTCAGTCATTCAAAACATCATAAGGGTACAAGCAACATGGCCAGAGATACCGCTTACGTTCCCAAAGAGAAAGAAGAGTTTTTTATTTTCAGAGAGCTTAAGCGTAACTCTGAGGATACTCCTATTTCAACTCTGTATCAATTGTTTCTGCAGCAGGTCTTCGGTTGGAACTGGCATTTACTGACTAACGTTACGGGCCAGAAGTATCCTAACAGATCAAGGTTTGTTATCAACCACTATGTCCCCACTTCGCCTATTTTCGACGGTAAAGATTTTAACAAAATCGTGCTTTCAGACATTGGAATTGCCTGCATGTCCTATGCTCTATATTATTTTTGTCAAAAATATGGATTTTCAAGCGTGGTTCTCCTCTATGGATTACCTTGGGCTGGTGTTAATAACTGGCTTATCCATATTACCTATCTCCAGCATACTGATCCTCGTCTACCACATTATGATCCGTCACAATGGACATTTTCTAGAGGAGCACTGGCTACAATTGATAGGGACTTTGGTTTTATCGGTCAGCATTTGTTTCATGATATTATCGAGACACACGTCCTTCACCACTTCTGTTCTCGAATTCCGTTTTATCATGGGCGTGAAGCAACTGAGGCTATAAAGAAAGTGTTGGGAAAGCACTATATGCGTGATGATGGAAATTTTATCACATCTCTGTATCGTGTGGCCCGTGCCTGTAACTACGTCGAAGGTAACAATGGTGTCAAGATGTTCAGGAACGTCAATAATATCGGTAGCCCTAATCAAGGCCATACTTTATAGAACACTATTCTCTCTCCCATGAAAGATTAAACGCCAATCATTTTGTTAGGGATTCATGGGTGTGCAAAGTGATACTCTTTGCATTTCAGTCGTTTTATATAAATTCTCGGTGACTCTCTAGCTTTATAGGGCATCATTATATTTATTATTTCTTTCGTTATATTTCTTTCGCCATTAATGTACTGCGTAACAGCTTAAAACTTTCAACCGTTCCCTACAGTCTCACAGATAGTATGAACATTTTATACTAGTTCACACTGAAAAGTGCTTGAGGGCCCATTTATCTCGGTTCAGAATTTTACTCCAACACAATACATTTGGTGGTCTGCTTCTCTGGCATCTCGGGGTGAAACCGCTGCAGAAATTTGAGGACAGGGCGCTTTGGAGGGCCATAAAACAGTATCATCAGTAGTGCAATTAGAACGTGCACGTAAAAATACACTGCTCTCCACACTATAAAGGACAACCATGCATCCAAAAGCAAGAACGGCTGCACAGTATATGCAAAAACTAGTTGCGTTATAACCCATGAAACCGCATCGTATAAAGGTTTGTATAAGGCACGATCTTGTCCAAGAAATATAGGCCGAACGTGGCGTCTGAAAGACTTACCAAGCTCTTGTAGAAAAGCTGCTGTCACAAAAGTTAGGTAGTATCCGGAACGGGTACCATGCCAGATGGCCGAAACGGCAAAAGTCACGAGTGAAGAAATAAGTCCAGGTGTCTTGCCCTTTGGCGTCACTCGAAGATAAATATAATTTCTCAGCCATTTGTTCGTATTGATATTCCAACCACCGATAAGCGTATACACGTTCTGGGCTGCTTCAACATCTAACGGCACAATATTTTGTAGCCGGTTCCATCGGTAGTTATTCGTCTTGGGATCCTTGCCATTGAACCCCAACCCGCTCAGTATGCAGGCACCTTCTGAGATGCTCCAAGCTCCGTAGTACTTGAGACGCGCATTTAAAGCAGCTGCATATATATATACTGCTCGATATAGGAAAGAAGCGGAGTTGGCAAACAAAGCAGCCTTCATGTGTTCCACGCTGAGATATTTGGCGGTAGCAACCCACAAAACGATCCACAAAATACCTTCAGCGCACTTTAGAACGGCTGGAACAGATGAGGAGGGAATTCTGCGCTTTCTTTCGTGAGTATAGTCGTCGAACATTGACATATTAATCCAGCTCTGAAACTCAGCATAGTCACAGCTTGGACCGGTCAAAAGGCTAGGGAAAAACAGCGCATAACTCAGAAAGAATAGCAGCGAAGGATGTTCAGTTACTGCATGCTCTTGCTGGAAAACACTGAGCTCGAAGCTCTTGAGGGTGCCGTCGTAAACATTCCATCCAAAAGCACTGAGTTTCATCACCAATACCATCTGAGAGCCAGTGATGTCGATAACGTCAGGATCGTAGCCCTCTTTAAGCTGAGCTTGCATATGATTGAAGAGCAGAAAAGCCATAAGGAGCACAAAATTGAACCAAGGCATGAATGGGTTCAATCTGTACCTATGGGTGAACCAGTAGGTGAACAGACTACTGGACACCAGCGAAAACAGGCCGTACCATAGATTAAATATGCCAACGAGGTAAAACACTGAAACGCTGAACCATTAGAGAGAAACAGCCCGAAACTTGAAAGCACTTACGCTATGACAAAGACTTGTCGAAGATGTATGTGTCGATCAGGAATCCGTTTGGTTATCCCACATAGAGGATACGATAGAACCAAGCATACGACCATTCGAATCAAGTCGGGCGTAACACCAAGAGCGTCTGCCCAAGACTGCATAACTCCTGCTAGATAAACGACCATTTGCGGACCAATTCAGGTGTTTCAGCACTATATATGCTCAAAGTCACAGGGGTCTAGCCGATCTCAATCTCCGTTTTTCCCGTTTTGCCAAACAGCAGGGGTGTATTAGATTTGCCGTAACTCATACTCAATCGTCATTTTGGCCAAAATTTTTGCTAAGAAACAGGGGTACACTTGGCACACAGGAGCCCCCGACTAGACAAGGGTATATGCTCAAAGTCACAGGGGTCTAGCCGATCTCAATCTCCGTTTTTCCCGTTTTGCCAAACAGCAGGGGTGTATTAGATTTGCCGTAGCCCATACCCCATCGTCATTTTGGCCTTAAGTTTTGCTAAGAAACAGGGGTACACTTGGCATACAGGAGCCCCCGACTAGACAAGGGTCTAACTTGTCTTAGTCTACAGTATATAAGACATCATTATCTAGCTTATGAGATAGAATATGCTATACAAATGAAAATTCGTGATTAGGATTAGCATATTATAATCCTTATGTTGCATACAGATATCCATATCAGGATTTATCTTCACTGAAAGTTCCCAAGAATCCGTTGCATAGAAAGCCGTACCAGATGGGGCAAGCCGCTAGCTGATCAATCATTAAAATATACAAAAATATAATAAAATAAAATAAAATAAAATTTCGGATATCACTGATTGAAATCCAAATACTAATTATTTAAGCTGTTCTATCATTTAATTCCACAAAAAACCCCTATAATTTAGAACTTGCCGCTTTATCTCCTTGGAGACCGAGACTCTTTTCGTGCCCGGTTCTTGTCGATTAACCAAGCACATTTGGACCCCCATTTAGACCCACGAAGCGACACGATATATTTTCGGGCCTGGCAAGTGACCAACTCCCGCTGCTTGGCAGTACCGCTCTGGAGGATGTACTGGATTAAGTAATTTCCATGCGCATCTGAGGCAATGTCAATCAGTGGCATACGGGGACGATCTCCAGAGCTTTCCAAGACCTTGTCAAGAAACTTCTGGATAATAACAGTATCACCCATTTTCAACATCTTTTCCACGGTTTTAGATGCAAACGGGTCGACCGAGTACTTGGGTGCGTCGTCAATGATCTTATCAATCACCGTTGTCCGATAAGGCTCAGGCGCATGTTCAACCATGTGCTGAATAACCCAGTTTCCCCATTGGCCCTGGATAATCGTGTCCAAGTTGTCCATCACCTCCGTTATGCAGGGGAGCTTGTCGGCAAGTATGCAATTTTCAAAAATATTCTGAACTACCAAGGATCCGATCTCCTTGAGGGCGACAGACGTCCACTGACCCTTAAGATCTCGATTCACTTTATCCATAAATCGCGGTTGCACCGGTGCCTCGTCCCATTTCAATTCAAACAACTTCTGCCAAACGTGAGCTGCATATCGATGAGTGACACCTTCCATGATATTAACGCAAAGTTCATCGACGACACGGGTCTTTGTTTCCCAGTCACCCCGGTCCAGGGCCTTCTGAACGACATGGCATCCAAACTGATCCTTAGCCAGACTGTACACCCTTCCAAACATAATATTGCAAATAAGTCGGACCTGATCCTCATTTCTGGATTCCAAGCATTTCTGGATCAAAAAGTTGCCAAATCGGTTAAGCATCAAAGGATAGGCAGATTTGGTGATTATGGCAATGATGGTTGTCTTCTGATCGCTACTGGCAGACTTGAGTTTCTGCTGCATGAAAATCGAAGACTGTTGATCATTCATAGTAATTATCCGCTGTACCAAAAGTTCCCAGTCGCAATCGATGTTTTTATCCAATGCCTTTCGAGGATACTTCAACTCGGTGCTGGAACTTGAACTCCTCTTGTAGGAGGTTGGAATCTGTTAGAGTTAGTAAACTTTCTGATTTACGTGGTGTGTACCATAACATGGAAGGGATTACTGACAAGTTGTTCATTGAAGGAGGGTCCATTATCGGCCGCAGCATCGACTTTGGAGGAAGTCGGTGGCCTAGGCTCCCGATACGAAGCGCATCTTGCTGCGTCTGCTTGATCGTAATAGTACTGCGGGTGTCTTCGGCTGTTAACAGCTGATGGAGGCTTAGAGCTGTTGTCAGCGGGACGCATTGAAGACACAAGTTCATGATTGGACCAAGACGAATTCAGAGTGGAGGACGAAGTATCGGAATTAGCAGGAACCACACCCGCATGATCAGCCCAGCTACCTCTATGGTGTAAAGGCTGCTGATCAAGTTCAAGGCCATTTAACTTTCTTGTCACGGCTTCAAGTTCCCGACGCAGACGTTCAACTTCGGAGCGATCGGAGCGCTGGGCAGAAGAGTCATCTCGATACGGTGTTGGGCCGCCAACAACGGAATTGTTGATATTAGCAAACGGCATATCAGAAGTAGCACGTCTTGCACTGCCTCCACTTAATCTTTCGAAAGAACTGGATTTATGCCCGAGTTCGAAGGGATGCATTGGAGAGACGGACATGTTCAACTCAGCATTCCAATTTTCTCTGGGCCGAAACATCGACAGAGCTCTACCGCGATCGGCCAGGACCGAGGACCCGTCGAAAGCACCAACCGGTGTAGGCCTGCCTACAGAATACACGTTTGGTGGGTCCCGGTATAAGTTGTTGACGATGCTATTCGCGAACGAGTTGGGGACAGGGCCGGCGCTTGACAAACTATCAGAATTGTTAGTAGCAGACGAAGAAGCAACAGAATCAAATGGGTTCATGGCTGACTAGAATAAATAACAGGCTGATATCAAATCAATTGATATCAGTAGTATAAATAGACAGGTTTATATTTGCGTTCGGTTGTCAAACTCTATAAGGCCGATAAGTCGGAAGGAAATGGGAGGAGGAAGAGATCAAAAGTGATAAACAGGAAGCTATAAATAAGGCGAGCAAGCAGTAAAAACAGCAAAAACACAACATTATTTACACACGTTATAGAATAGAAAGACTAATTTAAAACATTCAAAAACCAAGTTACATTATTTCGACAAAGCTTTATCAAAGGCCGGGATCAACGTCTGGGCCAGAGCAAACGAGAAAACAAGTTTGGGCCCCGTAGTAAGCAGCTTTGGCACCAGTCCTTTAAAGAAAGCTGTGAATCCTTCGTTACGAGCCATGTTCTTGAGAATTGTGAATCCACTCTCGGGATTATCGAAGTTTCTGTTCTGAATGCGCGTCTTGATGACATCCAGCGGTGCAGACACAATCAGAGAAGCAGAAGCTCCGCAGATTGACGCCCAGAAATTCTGAGTCCATGTAGCGGTCGAGTAGTCCTGGAGCTTGAATATGTACTCCTTTGCAAACGCAGAGCCACCGAACAGTGCAAAAGAACCGGGTGCATTTCGAGCAGCAGTCCAGCCCCATCCTCTGTATAGACCAAAACCTTCGTCTAGAATGATTCGCACAAATCCTCGGCCTTTGAATGACTCGGGGTTTGTTTGTCGTTTGATTTTCAACACATCTAGGGGCAGAAGGACAATTTCACCAATGCCGATCAGAGATCCAGCAGAAGCCGACAGAAGAGCTTTGCCGGTTTTAGCACCAAATGCATTGTCATACGTGGATTTGAAATGGCTGCTGAGAACCTCATTGGCCACCGGCTGGCCGCCGTACTTATAAACTCTTTGCAGAACTTTGTAGCCTGCAGCATAGCCCAGGCCGGGGAAAAGAGAAAAGAGCCGAGTAGCAATGCCAGCATTGGCCTTTTCTTTGAAGATGACGCTGTTCAATTGAGAAGCAGACGTGATCTGATGCCGTTAGTCAATAAGGCCGAAGCAGAATATTTATATACTTACTCTAGTCTTATTAGACATGAGTCGTTTGGCAGTAGTATCGACCTAACACAATTAGCAATTTGCTATAAAAGTTGAATATCACTAATAACATACCGGATGGAACACGGCCAATTCTGAGATACCAGCAGTAGCCGATCCTAAGACTCGTGCATATCCAGACTGGTGCTTATCGGTGGTGCTTGAAGGAGGAGACATGACGAAGAAATTCAACAAAAACAATCTAAACAGTCTAAACACCTGAAATCACAATGATCTCTTTGACAGGGAAAATGGGCTCTAAAAGATTTACTTCTACAAGAAACCTCAGCTTAAATGCCACCGTGCTGTCCGATAAGAAGGCAAATCGAGATTGAGGAATGGGGAAACAGATTTTTGTCGGGGACATCTCGGAGGCAAGGCTAAGGAGTTACGGAGAGATGCAAGAGGGGGAACATGGGGGAAAAGTCAGAATGAAAGCAGAATGCAGTCATGTATATTTATTTCAATCATCTAAATATTTAGAACTCTAGCAGCGTTCAATGTCTGGCCAGATCCGTCTGTCGGCCCCAACAGACAATCAGTCATAGCATTGAGCTTCTTCCTCGTTGGGAAAACTCTTGGTCCTTTGCAAACCTTGCCTCATAACTTAGCTGAGCATACCTTAGTTAAAAAAACATATCAAACTCAGCCCGGAAAAACGGATTTGAATACGCTGTTTGGGAGAGCGTGCGTAGTAAGCATTTCTTAGCTATAGAATCGGCTTCCGTATATCCTATTGGATAGCTTTTGAGTCCTTTGCTAAGAACAAGTGGCCAATTTCCAAAACCACGTTTCCATCTGCTGCCTCGGTTTCACTATATAATCAGGTATTAGTAGCTCGGTTTCTTTAATAGTGATGACCATTACTCAACAAGAGC
Organism: Casaregolazyma lundiana; assembly: GCA_030563415.1. Classification (NCBI taxonomy): domain Eukaryota; kingdom Fungi; phylum Ascomycota; class Dipodascomycetes; order Dipodascales; family Trichomonascaceae; genus Casaregolazyma; species Casaregolazyma lundiana. Next base: position 149,876 of record JAJMJF010000021.1, on the reverse strand, counting down.
AGGATGATATTCGCCAAGATTACCTGGAATCTCTCGACGAGTTGACCTTCAACTCTCTACCAATCATTAAAAACCTCACTGACATTGCACAAGAAAACATCGAGGCTGCCCAGGGCATCACACGTGCCCTCAAAGATCATCTTCAGAAATGCCCCCCAGCATATAAGCTTCCTGCTTTATATTTATTAGATTCAATCTGCAAGAACATTGGTGCTCCATACACCATCTACTTCGGCATGGACATATTCAAAATATTCACGGATGTATACACCTCTGTAACCGAGCCGATCCGGCGCGAGATGTTCAAGCTGTTTCGAACTTGGAAAGAAAATCCATATACCCATGCGCCTGTCTTTGCTGCTGATCCGATGCGCAAGATCGAGAACTTCCTGGCCCAGGCGAGACTAAAGCAAATGGAGCTCGAGCAACAGCAACACCAGCAGCAGATTCTGCCCTCTAATCCTCCGGTTTTGCATGCTCAGGGTGTGCCTCCTCAGAATATACAGCCTGCTACTCCAGCTTTAACTACGGGTTCCCTGGTTGCTGAAGTCAATAAGCTTATAGACTTGACTACGCAGAGGAAACTTCTTGAGCCTGGTGACATGGATGCTCAGCGCCAGTTGGAGATATTGGATCAGCTTCGAATGGTCATTCCTACTCTGGCTCCCCATGATCTTCCTACAATTGCGGGTCAGTTGGTTACATTTCGCCAGAAGGAAATTGAAGTACTCAACAAAAAGTTGGCTAGCCTTCCTCAGCCAGGTCAGCCAGACCTATCTCAGCTGTTACCTTTCATGGCTGGTCAGTCACATGCGCCTCAGCCTATGTTTAACCACAATAATACGGTGCAAAGACAGACCCCACCTGTGCCTTCACAGCCTGGTCCTCCGAGACCGAAAAGCGATGGCCCTGTTTTGTCTCTTTCTCTGATAAACTCCTTACAATCGGCTGGTTTGTTAGGCAAAGGACTAAGTGCTGCGTTTGATGTGGAATTGACCAACGCCTCGTTGATGAAGCCAAGACCAGAGTTAATAGACACACTATATAAAAGCATGCCTAATCAGTGCAGTACTTGTGGAAAGCGTTTCAAGGATGACGAAAATGGTAAAATGCAAAGACAGGCACATCTAGATTGGCATTTCCGTGTAAACAAAAGGCTTCGTGAAGATAACCGCACTCAAAGCCGGTGTTGGTACCTAACATTGGATGAATGGGTCGTATTCAAAGATGAGGACGAGATTTTGGGATGGAACACACAGGACAACTCGGATGGAAAAGATGCTACCAAGCGTAACGACCTGGATGGTTCTGAGGATGCGACAGAATCTGTCGAAGTGCTTCAGAAGAAGTACGTTTTGGTTCCGTCGGACCCTCGGAAAGCTGAATTGCCGTGCCCAATCTGCACAGAGAAGTTCGATAAAGTTTACAACGATGAAGCAGAGAATTGGGTTTGGATGAATGCTGTGGAGGACAGGGGAAGGATTTATCATGCTACATGTTTATCTGAGATGAAACAAGCTAACAGTAAGGATGGAGCGTCCCGTCGCTCAGCTCGCTCAGCTAGAACAGAAACACCTCCCGTGATCGATAAGGTGTCGCGGAAAACGGCCTCTATTAATGATCTTCTACCTCCAAGCATGGATCTGAGTGCTATTTTAAAGAATTCCAAGCGCAAACTGGAAGAAACGACGCCGGAACCGCCCATCAAGAGGGAGAAAGTATAAAATCTTTACTGTAGAAATGAATAATTTGAAAAAAGCTCATAGATTCAATTTTACAAATTAGCTTATTTTTTCGAGAGCAGAGCTAATATAAACATATTTTGTCATCTCATCTCAATCGTACACCAGCATTACTGCCCCAGGCACTTCAAAATGCTGCTCCAGACCTCTGTAGGCTTCTTAGAAGCATCGACGCCAGCCCAAATTCCAGTTTTCTTATAGTAGTCTACGACAGGAGCCGTCTGCTTGTGGTATGTTACCAAACGCTTCTTGAGTGCCTCCTCGTTGTCGTCTGATCGCTGAATCAAAGCCTCTCCGGTAATATCATCCTTCATCGGTACTCTTGGAGGATTGAAAACCTTGTGATAGGAACGGCCAGAGGCAGGATGAATAAGGCGTCCGGTAATTCGGTCAATGAGGAGCTGGTCCTCAATCTGCAGTTCCACTGCATTTTTCAAAGGAGTCTTCCTGTCGGCCAGCATTTCATCGAGACGCTCAGCTTGCGGTATTGTTCGAGGAAATCCATCTAGAATGAACCCGTTTTTGCAGTCGGGGTTTTCCTGAAGCTCCTGCTTGATCATAGACACCATGATGTCATCAGAAACAAGCCCGCCTTGATCCATGATCTTCTTAGCGGCTTTGCCCAGCTCGGTTTTAGCTGCCAATTGAGCTCGCAACATATCGCCAGTTGCCAAATGGCATGCGCAGAACTTGTCTTTGAGAGCGGGGGCCTGCGTTCCTTTGCCAGCTCCTGGAGGGCCAATCAAAACCATTCGGATTGATTCAGGCACGTCGGGCGCAATGCCTACCGTCCTTTCCAAAGATTCAATTCGATCCTGGATCTTGGCCGCCAGTTTCTTGAGTTCGTCGATTTCTCTGCTACTCATCTTGTCAGTTAGTGTGTTTGTTGGTGATAAGTTTGCTGAGTTTATTTTTCACAGCCAACAATTCAAATATCGGGACAATGCGGAGAAACGGAAACTTTGCCCAGGGATGTTGGTTGGACAATGTTTGGTATGAATGTTTTCATTTGTGTAAATATGCTGGAAAATGTATTAGTTTGAGTTTAAGAAGGTCAATCCGTGTGACTGTAATTGTAATTGAATAACTGGTATGAATGGTATATTAGCTAGACGTTGACAGGGATGATCTCGATATAAGCAGCGTTTTTAGATAAACATGCAAATATATCTGTATCGATCCCAACGGTCACATTGGTATTCACTATCGCCTCTATTTCATGTTTCATAGATCCTCGGCCAGCCGGAACGGTCACGTGGTCCAGCCGCACATTGGCCAAACTGAAATTTTTCGAACTTAAAACCATATAAACCAGTCCTGAAGTCATGAACGAAGCGACGCTCGCTACTGATGCAGTTCTCAAGGCCTCAGTCAAAATGCCTGCTGGCAGTGTTCCTGTGTCGGGTGTTGACTTCGATAAGCCTGAAAACAAGGATATCCGGGCCTCTGATCTCGTCAAAGCCATGAGCACCATGGGATTCCAAGCTACTTCAGTGGGCAAAGCTGCTGAGATTATCAATGAAATGCGCGCATGGGAGGGAATAAATGAGAAGACTGGTGAAAAAGATAAATGCACGATTTTTCTAGGATTCACATCGAATCTGATCTCGTCCGGTCTGAGAGAGACTCTAAAGTTTCTTTGCAAACATAACATGGTTTCTGCAATTGTAACAACGGCTGGTGGTATCGAGGAAGATTTAATCAAATGCTTGGCTGATACTTATATGGGAGAATTCAGCTTGGCTGGCGAGAATCTACGAGACCAGGGCTTGAACCGCATTGGCAACCTCATTGTTCCTAATGACAACTACTGCAAGTTTGAGGAGTGGATAGTGCCTATTCTTGACACTATGCTTGAGGAGCAGGAGGAAAAGTTTAAGAAATGGGGCAATGAGGTGCAAGACGACGGCCAATTCGCCTGGTGGACGCCTTCCAAAGTGATTGATCGGCTCGGCAAGGAGATCAACAATGAGAGCTCAGTGCTGTACTGGTGCCACAAAAACAAGATTCCTGTCTTTTGCCCAGCTCTGACTGATGGATCTTTGGGCGATATGCTCTACTTCCATACATTTAAAGCGGCTCCTCGACAGCTAAGAATAGACTTAGTTGCAGACATTAGACGGCTTAACATGATTTCTATGAACGCACCGCAGGCGGGTATGATCATCCTAGGTGGAGGTATTATCAAGCATCACATTGCCAACGCCTGTCTCATGAGAAACGGTGCAGACTATGCTGTATATATTAATACGGGCCAGGAATTCGATGGTTCTGACTCTGGAGCTCGGCCAGACGAAGCTGTTTCGTGGGGAAAGATCAAGACATCTGCCAAGAGCGTCAAAGTGTACTGCGAAGCTACAGTGGTATTTCCGCTAATTGTAGCTGCAACTTTTGCTAAGGACCAATAGTACGATATAAGAAATAGGCATAGGAAATATTACGCGACCAAATCAACTAGCCAATCCTTATCCTCAAAGGTCCAACAATACCCTATACTAAAAGATCTAATGGATTTGTAATTAATAACGTGATTCCATACATCAAAGTAACACATGATCTCCTCATTATCTAAAATGCTATGAATTTTTACACCAAATCTATGATCTGGCCTGAACTTTAGGTTGCCACGGTGTATATTTCGGTCGTACCGTATTATAAGGAACATATGCAGCAGGTGTGCCAGTCTGACTAGCATATTTTGCCTGCTGATTTGGATCTGGGAAAGCTCGAATTGTCTTTCGATCAGGAGCAGTCTCATTTGGAGGCACGCCCACCCCATAGGCTAGCCAGTAATGCCACGCAGGCTCTACTGACGAAATCTCGTGATTGCGCGTGGAGTACAAAACCCATCGAGTTCGCAAATGCGTCTCGTCTTCTTTGTCGTTCTCGTAGTACTTGTTTCCGTATGCATCCTCACCAACCAGTCTGCCGTATTTGGCATCTCCAATAGAGTTCATTTGCTTGAGATACATCTTCAGGCCAGACCGCCAGACATTTCTGATTGTTCTTCCAATGGTTGTCGACATGGCCGGGTTTTGATGATAGTTGTGCTATTTTGTTATTTGAGGCAAGCTTATTGGAGGAATTGCTGCCGGGTAAATATGGGTTGAAAAACAGCCAGTTCTATTGTCAACAATCAATGAAATAATCAATTATCTGTTTATAGTCCTGAATACACGGGATTCTTGTCTTATATCACTACTAAGGCGATACACGTACCCATCAGTCAATTTTGCACTTTGAAAACACAATCTTTGTCGTGGTAATTTGTCAACATAAAACAACATTCTAGCTGTATACCATTTTCGCAGTCTTACTTGGCTTTGCCGTTGTGGGTACATAACCCTATTACTTTAGATACATAGCCTTATTGTTAAAACAAACCCTGGCGCGCTATAGTAAGCACTAATCTGAGATTTGCCGTGCATGGGGCCGAAGCTTGCATTTGTTGGAAACAAAGGAAATTATATCATTTGAATGAATCATTAGCTAAGAGGAAATTCCACGCGACTTGAGATTAAAAAATCTACCATCGTATGCCAAAGTCATCGTGCTACGTATTAGAGACGCCTCCAAAGTTGGGGTGTTGTATATCTTTATTCCCTGGGGTCAAAGGATAAATGCCGATAACCGATTAGCAGAATTTATCCGAGGATAAACTCTCGGAAACCCGAAGGGGAAATCCGAGCCCTTCCTTTGTCCACATTAGGAAGAACAATGCCTTATGGGTAGTATTGCTTTTTTACAAATTGCTTTTTTCATTGTTGACGAAGGAGATCATACTACATATGACGTGCAGAAACCGATTTGCTAAACTCCGTGAGCGATCTTTCAAGTAAATTGACGAAATAAACGTGTTTTTTCAACCATGGTAATAAGCGAGTAATTACGACCAATGAGCTATGCAACTTCAAGTAGATGAGTAGATCTAATTTACAGCCTGAGTATAAGGCACTCGCGACTTGCCGCACACGAAAGGATCGAGTAATAAGGCACTAAGCATTGTAGATTACCAATACCGGTATACCTTTGTCATCAGGGTAAAGGTTGGCTCCACAATTGGTCAGCAAAAAAGTGGAAGCTAATTTATTCCGGCAATCTACGTTATCTCATATGTCGGCTATCTGCGCCTCTGAGCGGTCCGTAAACGGCAACTGATAGGCGTTGCGTTAGCGGCAGATCTAGACTTTGAGATTCCGCCGCGAATTTACACACTTGTCCCATAATCTGGAGCGTTCAAATAAAATAAATATCAAGTTTCTAAGTGAAAATTTTATGGCGGACGTAGCATATGATACAGTAAAATAGAGCTTGATGATATCTTAATCTCAAACACATTATATTTTAGACCAACGACTTTGGGGGAGCCTTGCGATCGTCAGTCGGAGAATTATCCGTTCCCGCCAATTACTTGTTTGGGGAGACCAAACAATAGCGCCCTACTGCGGCGACCAGATCTCTTCAGCGGAATTCAGTAGCGAAGTAGCTGTTATATCAATTCTATTTTCTCTGATTCAAGAGAATTATATGCTATCTCAATAGATGGAATGCCGGATGTATTTGTTCATATCCTTGTATTTAAGGTTGTGTTTTACCGAGGCAATTTTTTTCTTTTCTTTTTGTGCGGGTGCTTGCGGGCTGCGGCCGGCATCTGCTGAAAAGGATCGTGCCTTACGGAGTTTTTCCAGCCTATTCTTATACATTCATATCTTTCTTCTTTACCAGTCAAATCTTTACAAGAATATTGATCCCATAGTACCGATTGCTGCTTGTAGATATCAAGCAGTTGATTCTGACGGTATTACAGTTTGATTTGGGGCTCTGCTACCACGGAATTAGAATCAGATCCTCGAGAGTTGTTACTAAAACTCCGAGACCGTTCCGCAGATTCGGTTCGTTACATCAAAGACCTAATTCCCATAATCAGGTCTGCTTATTGCGCATCGGAGATTTGAAATGGCCCAGCAAAAGCATGATAAGATGTGGTCCGCGCAAGCTGACGTTCGCTTGGCAGCAACTGGTGACACCCAGTACTATTTCGGCGAAACTCCGTATGCTTATGTACAGTCTCCTAGCATGAATAAGCATAATAGCTATGCTAGCCAAGGCAGTTTGAACGCAATGATGGATAATGGTCTTGCTGGTGTTGGCTCGGGCCGACCTCCGGACATTTCAGCACATTTATCGGTGCTTGATACCAATACCCCAACTCAGCATAGCCTGAAGGAATATTCATTTGCAGCAAGCTCTTATGCGCCAGAAATGGCCAAATATGATGCTTATTTGTTGCCTTCCGAAGAGCATGATGGTTTTGCGCTGACATCTAGCCAATACAACTATCCATACAGAGATGATTACATCAAAGATCAAAGCTCCGATATGGGCCAGACATTTGGTCTTCGACGAAATGAAGTATCTTTGTCCGAGTCACTGGGCCACTATCGTACTAGCTTTGGAGACTTTGCAGCCGGTGAACCGAATCAATTTCCGTTCGGTCCAGAATTGCACACTGAGCCAGTCGGTACCCCGTCTGTTATTCTTACCGGCCAAGATATTTCCGATGCAGACGATGCTAGCACGCAGCTGGATGCTTCGTTAAGCCATCCTCCGTCAGATCCTTCGGTCAGCCCTCCCGTCACGCCGGTGTCTGCATCTATAAGGAAACGCAAGAGCTTCGGCTCACCCAATTCGTTATCGGATGGAGCCACACCGGGATCAGTGCCTACATTGGCACCATCGGTAGTAAATCACAACGGTGTGAATTGGATTGAATTTCAATATAGCAAGCAGCGGGTAAAGACAACGTACCGAATCCAAAGCAATATTGATAGTGTGGACTTGAATGAGCTACCAGAGTCGTTCAAAAAAGAAAACTGCATATATCCGGGAGCCACACTGCCACCAGAACGATATAGAGGCAATCGGCGAGATTACGAAGCCCAGTGCAACAACATTGGTTGGTGTTTGACGTGGCTCAACCCGGTACTGCGGGAGCAACGGGGACTAATTCAACGGGCGGTGGATTCCTGGAGAAATACCAACGCCGATCCCAAGCTGCGGTCGCGACGGGTAAGAAAGATGCAATGCTCGAGGCATTCTAGGAGGAGTTTGGATTGAGAGAGGATGGTGGTTTGGTAATGAATAATATGAACTGAAGAAGATGAAGGCGACGACGTTATTGTGAACTGAAGATGAGGCTGAGTGTATTGTACGTTAAATACATTTTACACTGTGAAATACATGTAACTACATGGAGTTAAATGTGTTGAATACATTTACTGTCAAATAAATCTGCATGTGTTGAAATAGATTTGCTGTGAAATAGTTTTACTGTCATTATTAAATACATTACTTATTTTTATTACCGTTAAATACATTACTGTTAGATGCATTTCCCGTTAAATATTTCTACATCCGTTGATATCAGTTGCGTTTAAAGATAAATCACCGGATTCCAAATCACATGGCCCCCGTATAAACATGTTGATCGTATCAATATTCCTATTTAGTCTAATTTGTTGCTCCAAAACCCATTGTTAAACATCTCGTTTGTTGCGCAAACAAGCTTTTTAAAGGTGAAACATCAACAGAAAGCTCAAACATATTTGTCTCTTATATATCACTTTGTACTCTAATCTATAAATATATATCTTGCACATTCCACCCCCAACTTGTACAATCCTCGTGCTATTTTTTCCCAGTTTGCTCAACCGTTTGTGCACAAAATCCAGCCACATATTTGCGCAAACACCCACACAAACTTGGCCCGGGCATCGCAACTTTGCACAGCGCTGTTTCCTTGAGATTTACTCCTCTCCTCGACTTTGCACCGGTTCTACTTTTATTTATTGTACCCCGGCTCTCACGTGAGCATCCTGCCCTTGATTTGCTCGTCCCCCTACCATGTTTCGGCGAAAAAATAAGGATCGAAGCTACTCGCTTACCAGTGCTTACACTGGCGTAGAGTCTACTCCTCGGGGCCGCCACTCTGCCAACCCCGCTGCCATTGCCGCTGCCAATGTCGTTGGCTCCGACAGGTCCAATTCCATGTCTTCGACGTTATCTTCGGCTGCTGCTGCTGCTGCTATTATGAGGCACAACTCCCTGACTTCCGACTCGGCACGGGATTTGGCCAGTCGAACGTATAGTCTTTCATCTGGCAAGAAGGGCTCTGTACAGTCACCGTCTTACCGCAGCAACAGTATGACTGCTTCCAGTTATCGTCCGGGTCCTACTCGAACAAGCACCGTTGTTGAAAGATCGTCCAACGGCCGAACCATGTCGCTCACCACCACCACAGTGCGACGATTCGGCTCTTTTGAGCTCGTCAAAACTAATACTACTACTGGAAGAGTGCGCCGGCCTCGCTCATCGAGGCCCGGCTATGCCGCTTCGGCTCTGTCCTTTGAGAGCGAACTGGAGCCAGTGTACGAAGAAGGTGCATATCGGGGTCGTTCAGATCCAAACACCATTCCGGAAATCCAGTTTGCTTCGCTCGACGAGGTGCCCGAGGACTCTCTGGAACCTTCTCACGACAAAGCCCCTGTACGCTCGGTTCTCAAGGATTCCGCCGCTTCTTCCGTGATATCGTCCAATGACGGAGCCCAGCCTCCAATCGGCTCTAGTCTGCGGTCTAGCAGCTCCAGCAGGTCCAAAAAGGCTAATAGGGTGTCTTTTGCCGGCGCTCCGGATGTTGAAGACGATGAACTTGTTCCAGGAGACAGTGCTTCTTCTGCAGGTGCTCCTTCGGATACCAAGCGTGCTGCCGCCAAATTGGCTGATCTTAAAGACCAGTCGTTCAAGAGCCAGACTGCTAGCAAGAATTTGCTGGCGGATCGCAGTAAGAAGGTAAATGCTGCCGCTGCCGCTTCGGCTGCTGTGAAGGGCCCGTCGGCGGACGAGATAGCACCACATAACGGTCGCCGCTCTTTCCTGAAAACTCAGAAAGTTGATGAGTCCGATAGTGGAGCCTCGGATGGTGGTACTGCAGAAAACGAGCGTCCTTCCAAATCCCAGAGCACACTAAATATGCAGCCGATCATGAACCATACCAATGGTTCTCTGCGTAAAAGTGCATCTACGAAACGGCAAACGGGGTTTTTCACAAAGTTTATGCCTCTTTCAAGTTCCAGTTCTACTGATGGTCAGTCTTCGGATGATTTAGCTAAGCCTACGCCGGCAGCCGAAAAAGCAGCGGCCACTATCTTGGCACAATCGAAACCTGTAGAGGGTAGCCAGCTGGATTCTATCAAGGGGGATTCCACCAAGGCTGCTCCAGCAGCTGAGAATGCAACAAAGTCTGATAATGATGACGATATTGATAGGACTGAGACCCTCAGGGCAACTGGCGCAAGTCAAAGTGAACATACGTTCCCTCAAGCAAAATCAGATACTTCTTTAACAGATGGGTACAAGACTCCAGATAGTGTGCCTGAGTCGGATGGACGACGTATAGAGCCTATCAATCTGGATGGTGTTGGAAGAAAGATTTCAGAGCAGGATGATCCGGAGCCTAGAAATGACAACGAGTCTCCATACAAGTCATTAGATCCGCGACTGAATAATTCTGGAACTATGGAAGGAGCAGAGCTAACTTCTAATGTTACTCAGGATAGCAAGACTAGTCAAAAGTCGTCTATTTCATCATCTATGAAGGTTCCTGGCTCTACAGGGAACAAGGCATCTACAGTTTCATTTGACAGCCAGACATATTATGCAGATCCTGACGATAATGTGTCTCTTGTATCTGGCTCGTCCTGGAAAAACGACGCAAGCTCGAAATCAGCTGCTCCTCGCAAGGAGTTTAGAACGTCTTTGAGAAATGGCGAGTTTGCTCAGCCAAACGCGGCGGCACAGTTTCAGGGTAACACACGCGCATCGACTTACTCACCCCGACTTCCCAGCCAGACAGCAAGTTTCAAACGACTTTCTCTACGAGATCACGAACCACAAAGAAATAATTATAATCCACCTGTCGAGAACAGCTCAATTTCCGAGCGACATTTTGCTGGATTCAAGTCGAGATTTGTTGATTCGGATTCTGAAGAAGATAGTGGTACTCGCACACAACAAAGCGCACCTCTGCATCTGCCCCTGAACGGCTCATCTATCCCTGAACCTGAGGAAAACAAAGGTCTTTTCAAATCGCTGCGTGCCAAACGATCCAAGCAAACTCTTATCCCGAGCAACACATTTGCTGAAATTGATAGCGGAATATCCGGAATGTCTAGCGAAGCCGACGCGGGATCTGACCCTAAGAAGAGCGGTGGCTCGAAAATCAAGCACGTCTTCTCGCCAAACAACCAAGCCAAAGTCCTGGTGCCGAGAAACAGCCGTGCTGCTGTAAAGAGCGATGCTGGCAGCAATGCCAATGCCGTGGAAGCCGGTTCTAAAAAGAAGAGGTTCACTGGTTTGCGAAAAATGTTCAAGCTGGATTAGTGCTTTTTATGGCTCGATCCCTTTATATCTATATCTGAGTTTATTGCAAGTTTTATAATGCTTTCTATTATATTCGTGCTATTTTATAGTATTAATGATCTTCCAGAAGGTCTCTGTCAGCCTGTCTGACTGTCATGCCATCGTCTTCGTCTTCTTCGTCGACGTTCATCTCGTCTATTCGCCTCTTAACTTCACTGGCAACCCGCATACCATCGTTGACGATGCCATCAAATACACCACGCAGAGTTACGGCGTTTCTTCGAGTACCCTTGGAGAGGCTGTCTGCGCCAGTTCCATCTGCGGTGAGATGTACAGCAGCTTGCAACGATTCGGCAAACAGCATTTCCAACGTCTCATCTGCGAGCAGAACCATTCTAAGCGTAGCTAAATTCATATAAAGTGAGGCATTTGGGTCATGTGCATCACCTCCAGACTTGGAAGTGTCACTATCTGGAGAGGGCACTGCATATTCAAAGCTTCGCTGAATAAAGTTGCTCACTGCTGATAGATACCTTATAGACTGTTCGTGCTGTGCAGTTTCAACAGACAAAGCAACAGGTGCTCCTGGGGAAACTTTCAACGATTTCGATTCGCTTTCGCTGTCTTCCTTATCTTGCCGATGGTTCCGTTGATATTCCTCAAATGCTTCTCTGCTCTTTTTCACTCGTTCAGAACTACTACCATCAAGGTGAATTGGTTGTTCTCTCCACGGACGTGTGATAAAGAGCAGGCCCTCCGACATTTGAATTATACCATCACGGTCAATTTGGCCTGTTCCTTCTTCGTCGTACAGCTCAAAGAAGTACGAAATCTGGGTCATTAGATCCAAATCAATGAGCCGATCCAAACCAAAAATCACGTCCGACAAGCTTAGAGCACCCATTAGTTGAGTATCCCATAGCTTGAATAGTCTATAGACTAAATCATGATACCTTTTGACTTCGCCACTGCCTGGGTCGGACTTATTGATATCCTGATCCTTGCCATAACGAGGATCCATCCAGTCTACAATGCCACCAAGAAATACCACAAAGGCGTCTATTCCCATCTGGCTTTTGGCGTTACCTCTTCCAAGCCTTGTATCTTGAAGCACGCCATAAAATCTATCATAGACTACTCCCATTTGATCCATTGTCATGTTGGCCGGTTTAGTCATGTTGCGCAACTGAGTTCTCTTGGCAAATAGCTCAATGTCTTTAAGAATCTGGTTTTCGTATTTGGCCCTGTACTGATTTATCATGGGGTATGTGACGACAGAAAACTCTTTGAAAGCGACGACTAGAAGTTCCTGGAACCGTGTTACTTGACGAAGTCTTTCATTCTGAGAGTTTGGATGGGCCGACTGATCTAAAGTTGCAAAATAATTTTTCAGAATAAATATCACCTGTCCATCATCAGTAGCATCAAGGAGTTCCTCTCCGTTGATGCGAAGGATGGCCAATGCGACTTGAAAGAGGGTCTTGCTTCCTTCCAGAAAGAACACATCCATGATACGAAATGCGAATACCAAAGGCATCGAGTTGATGAAGATGGACAAAAACCAAGGCAAAGATACAATCGATAGCTGCACGTCATATTTTTGCAGATGGTCCCAGAGAATGGGCATTGTTTTAGATACCAAGCACTCCAGGACTTTCTGATCCAATAAAGTACCATACATCGTCTTGGAATAGTAACCAGGAAGTAACTTGTCACATAATTTGTTTAAACACCAAAATGCTTGCTCCTCAGACATATATATGAGAAGAGCGGCGACGACGATATTCATGGCTTGACAGTAGCCAACTTGAGGGTTTTTCCACGAATAGACAGTAAGAACACGTCTCAAGCGTGTAATGCCTTCCTCATCTTGATATGCACGATATTCAGGCAAAGACCGATTCAAATCCTTCTCAATTTCATCGATGGACTGTGACGTTCTTCCTTCGTATTCATCCCACAGCGATGTGTACATTGTGGGATTCTGCATACGTAGATAGATACTTCCGGAGCAAAGTTCCCATATTTCACCACGCAATCGGTTAGGCAACCCCACCCTAATAAGCTTGTAGAACCCAGGCTGTTTTACCAAAGTAATGTTTCGGCCATGTTCTCTGAAGTACTCCAACCAGAGGCGCATTTTGGACTTATCCCTCAGCTTTCTGGCATCTCCGGGATATCGGAACAGCTGGCCCAATCCACCGGTGGGCGGTTTGGACTCACCCTTATCGGTAGCACCATCCAGTGTATTGATGAGATATTCTGAATACAAGGATGAAAGAAAAGGCTTGAGGCGGTCAATTAGGCCCAGGTTTCTCTGAAGGTTATCCCTGAGGATCTTGCAATAGGCCTCACAATGGGAACGGAGTCCCACGAACTGGATAATCATATGCATTCCATGATACAACTGAACGGACAGGGCGAAAATAAAGCTCTTGGAAGGCAGTCGTTCGACCTTACGGATGGCAATTAGAGGAAGTGTCCAATTGCACTGCCTTTGATCCGGCGACATGGAAGCGAAAATCAGGAACGACTCGGACAGGTAAAGAGTGCCTTGATACGAGATGGTGCCCTTTGTTGCAGGAATGGCTTCTGTGGATATGGAGACTTCAACTTGGCACTCGCCCATGAGACTCTCGAGCTCAGGGAGTCGGTAATCGTCAACAAACGCTTCATCACGGGATAGTTTCCGCGAATAAATCAGGTCCTGGTGTTCTTTCTTGCGTCCAGCGTCTAGCAGTGACATTTGCGACACCTTCGACCGCAGGGTGCCCAGTAGCGAAGACATGGTTCTGAGCCAACCTGGTTGGTTCCGTGTTGTATGGGACTGGGAAGAAGTACCAGAAAGTAAGACACAAGTGAACCATGGGTTGGAATGAGGGAAAATCAGCGAATGGTACGAAAAGGATGAATAAAGGTTTCAGAAGGTATAAATGGATTTGATGTAGGTAGAAGGAAAATCTATATCTGGTGCGAATGTAAACTGAACGATGATAATGTACGATAAGTGAGCTTTAGGTAGATTGGCTTTTAGGTAGATTGACCTTCAGGTAGAACACGCAGACAACCTCGACAGTGCACAACCTGCACGATAAGTTTTTTTCATGTTCAATATAGCATTTCCTACCATGAATTCGGTTAGAAATTCCAAGATGCTTATCGGACGATCTGGGAGTCACGTGGTCCTGCACATGAGTCACTGCCGGACGCATGGCAGCATCAAATAGCTTATATCGGACAATATATAAATATTTAATAGGCAAATTGACTATTCTGTCATTGCTCAGCTCCATACTTACTGGCTAAACGGGCCAACGCTAAAATACACGGCCGCTAAAATACGAGCAATACCACACTATCCTAATTAGGCAAGCACTCCTCACATGGCTTTGTTAAAACGGGCAGTTTAACTGGCCGTTTCAGCTCCAAGTTCGGCAATGCCCCGGAAGAAAAGGGCGGTTAGTGAGTGTATGTAAACCAAAATAGCTATTTCATATCACTATACCATCTTCTGTTTATCTACCCCTCTTGCTGATTGCATTAGCGTCGCCTTCTTATTGTGCATCGTAGTGCGGCTTCCATGCCCCGCTTTACAACAAAGCTTCCAAACTCCCGCTGAAATTCTAGCTTTTGATTTACAATATGGAGACCGGCGGTACATAACAATTACCCTGTAAAGATGGACATCTCCGCAGTTGTTGCAATGTTGTATTTCGACAGGCTGCCCCTCATTGGGCGCGGCATTATACTCAACGATGAGCATACAAAATGCATCTAAATGCCATGCAAAGAAAAATATCCCTTGCCGGTCTTATTGGTCTTTTATTTTATTCTATTCTAATCATCGTCATGTAATTACCCATATCCTACTACCTTTTCGCACTCTTGCCCGCTCCAAGGCTACGCCGTTCATTTCCCTCCAGCCCCGCTCGATGCAGCTCCACATTCCCCACTCATTTCTTTTCCTACCCCGCCCCAAATCGTCCACCACCAAGATATATACGACAGGTAGCCCGGCGGCCGCAAAACAAGTAAAACGCAAACCCTGTTCAAAAGCACTCTGCTGATCTGTTTTCGTCTCCCTGCGGGCAATTTTCGCTGTGTTTTTTGAGTCACCCGAACACCTTGTGGCATTCCCCCCGCCCTCTGCTTGAAATATCAGCTGCCAGCCCTACCTCTTGTTTCAAATATCGCCGTCCATGTCTGCTGCCCCTCTTATTGAAGAAGCCGGCAGTCTTATTCTTCTTCAGCATAGCATGGACCCTAAGGTGAATTCTTCTGCCGTGGAAATGGACGTTCCGAAACGCAGCAGAAGCACCGGTACAAAGTGGAAAAAGTACCACTGTAGCTATTGCAACCGGGCATTTTCTCGCTCCGAGCATCGTTCGCGCCATGAGCGCTCTCACACCAAAGAACGGCCCTTCCACTGCCCGAAATGCCCTTCAACTTTTGTTCGCCGTGACCTGCTGTTGCGTCATGATCGCACTGTTCATTCTGCTGCAAAAGTCAACAAACTACACAATGACACTGCCGAACGACGTCACCCCGATGCCCCGCTAGAAACCATGATGAGCCTATCAAATGATAGTCGTTCGCATCGCCAGGCTCCCGGCTTTGATTTGAATAAACAGCTTCCGGTTCGTCAGAATAAGGACGTTGACTATGGGGCTGCTCTGGCCATGACTGATCTGCAGAACGCTCACCAGGCTCCTTCTAGCCATATGGCCTTCGACAACAATTCTGCTAACACTGCCACGCAGTACAGAGACCCTGCCTATCATCAGCATATCCCTTCACAGTCGGCATTGAGTATAATGAATCTTATATCGACCAACACTGCTCCAGGATCACATGACGACATCTCCACCTCCCCGGTTTTCGGCCATCATGCTCAGGGTTTATGGGAAAATTCACATATAAATGGACCGAAAGTATCCAGGATCCCTCAGTTTTCTCAGAGGGACAGTATTGGCCATCTTATTGGCTTTCTCGTGGGAAACAGAAGCAGCTATGAGGCCAACCTTTCTTCGGACTCTGGTGAAATGATCCCCACCAAGCTCCAGCTTAATCGGTACTTGTCGGCATATTTCAACTATTTCCATCCTCATCTGCCGTTCCTTCATTTGCAGTCTTTTGATGCTGTAAATACGTCGCCTGCTTTAATTTTCGCCATTTGTGCGATCGGTGCACTACTCTGTCGAGACGACTCCATATCTCGTTTACTAAATCACCACAGCAAAACCATTCTCAACAGCATTGGAGAAGTCAACAAGGATTTCAACTCGACCTCGAGTTCGGTCACTCCTATATGGGTAACACAGAGCTTGTTGCTCTGTGTAGTGTATGCTTCGTTCCTTGGCGATCCGGTGGACTTGGAGTTCATAAAGACCGTTCGAACAAATCTGTCTACAAGTATAGCGACCTCTGTGAGAAATGTCAATCATCAGTGGCATTTGGAGCATGATCGACAAACGTGGTCTTCTTGGATTCATTACGAGTTAGTGAAAAGGACTTTCTTTTGCGTTTTCTTGACTTTCAACCGTTTGGCACTACTGCTTAATTACCCACCGGTAATCCTTGACCAAAACGTTCAGGAGCTAAACATGGAGCTTCCGTGTGCCGAGAAACTCTGGTCTGCATATTTCACAACTGAAGACGATTGGAAGGCTGGTTACATGAAGGAGCAGAGACCGATGATGTATAACCAGGTCGCTAGCTGGATGTTTGACTCTAAGAATACCAGCTATGATAGCAGTGAGATTTCTTTGGGTACATTTTCGGTTCTCACCATGGCCAGTGCAGTTTACGTTAATTTATGGGCAGAGCTTCATGACATTGATGTCCGGCATCGATGCATGTTAATACGAAAGAAGTGGGAACGTTTGATGCATAACGAGGCAGACCGAGTGTGGATGAGCTACAGAAACCAGCAGTTTGATCATTCTTTGGAAGTACTTTACCCTTCTATTTTAGAATCACCTGCCTCTATAATTGTCAAGAATTCGCATCATCACCCTCTATTCCACAGCAGTTTGGTGATCTTCTTAGTGACTGAGCTGCGTGCGAATGGCATTGACATGAGCCCCGTCCAGGACATGTTCCGGTACTGCGTTCCGCAGGATATCACTTCTGCCATTACTTCTGTGCTCAACAATCTAATGGTATCGCGCTCATTGCAGGCTGTTCAGCTACCTTCTCTGATCGTCCAGTGCTTTTCTATTATTTTCAAAGCCCCAGTTCTTCAGGGAGTTCGTGTGTTTATGGAACGGATCAACATGGACGCCTACGGGGCCGTCGGTGATATATTTGACGGCTTTCAGATAGCACTGGCTGTTATATTTTGGTGCTTTCAAATGGAGGAGAATTTGGGTCACCCAGGAAGTATGATCCATGATGGCAAGACTAACGCGGGTGAAAGATATCCTGGATCGAATGAAAGAGAGATTTTCGATGCCATTCAACAGTTGTGTGCTGAGAATGGTGTTACTGAACGAAGTAGACATCTCGTGCCAGGATCGAGGCATGGGCGAACGTCGGCCAGTTTATGTCTAATTTACGCCGATATTCTTGACTTTGTACGGCCATGGGGATTTGCAGCTATTCTCTGTGGGTCTTTGAAATCTCTTGCGTATATTTTGATGGCACAGCGGTCATTAACGGGTGTCGTGACAGCACCGCCTACAGGTGTTTTGGACGATAAGTTTTCGAGAAAACCGGTCAACGAGCTGTCTTCTTCTATCAATACAGAGAGAAGCAGACGCTCGAGTACAGCTCACATGTGGCCGCCATCTCCACCGATTCATCTCATGAACTACAATTCAAATGAAGCTACGTTCAAAGCACGAGAAGATTCATGATGATGGTCAATACAAAGCTGTAAATTACATATACATGGGTTTGCAACATCGAGAAGATATTCAAGAAATCAACGCACAAGAGATATAGCAATTGCAGACAAATAACTTGCCATAGCAATTACAGAATGTACGTATGCACGCACTTAATCACATAATTCACATGTTTTTTTTATAATTATGATTACTTTTTAGTCATGTTGCTGTCATTTAAGCCTGCAGCTCAAGACGGCCTGCAGGATTAGTAACCTTAATGCCCAGAGTCTTTGCCTTTTCAACTATAGACAGTCTCTTTCTAGACGACACATTGTGAGCAATTTCAGCAGCATAAGTCTTTGTGTGAAGCAGCAAAAGATCAAGGTCTTTAGCATTGGAGACCAGGAAAGCCTTATGGCCAGAAGGCATCAAATGTCTGGTCTTTTTGTTTGAACCGTAGCCGATCTTGGGCATTCGGATTTCTCCTCGGAATCGTCGTCGGACGCACGAGTCAATACCCTTGGGCTTCCTCCATGACTCGCCCACACGGTCGAATCTGTCCGACTGGTGTCGCTTGAATTGTTTTCGGTGTTTCTTCACGATTTTAGGGTGAGGAAGCGATGCAGCCATTTTTGATGTTTGGTTGTGAAAGAAAGTGGATGGACATGAAATTTTGAGTGGGAAGTTGGGAAAAAAAATCGTGTGACTGTAGGGCAGTGCCCTAACTGGATTTGGAGGCCACGTTTGTTGCCCCAGCAACACAGCTCCCGTTTTCAACCTCTCTTTAATCCAAAGCTATTCGCAAACGCCCAGCAAAGAACCCCTCCTCCGTCATTGCATACCCGTTCCAACGTATTCAGATAGGAGTAGTTGCATTGCTGGAGGCTCAAAATGCCCTCTACAATGTCCGATGTCAACCTGTACCGTACTGGCACAGGCACATTGACTCCGAGCAAACCCAGTGGATCGGATAACCTCACCGAGCTATACGGACTCAGCGAACTGGCTGCTTCCGTTGCACGGTTCGACCCAGTCACTGGAGAAAAACACAAGCTGCGCAAGTCGTACAAGAACTTGGTGGCTGATCTGGCTGGCAGACATGTCATACCAAAGCCAGAGGAAGTTCCTGAAAACTGGAGTTTACCGAACTTGGCGCGCCAGCCGCCGCGGTTCGACCCGTCCAAGGCACCTCCAGAGCTGGCCAAGCTGAGTGATAAGTCGCTTTCTCACTCACTGGTGTTCGACAGGACACCGGCAACAGGAATCCCTGACTTCAATACAGCATTACTTGGCGCGGATTTCGGCACCAATGGTTCGGCCGAGCCAGAACCGACAGGAGAAAGTCCTCCTAAAAAGAAGTTCGGCGTCGGTGTTGTGTTTGCTGCTCGAAACGGTGCTGATCCGAGCATTGCTGCTGGCTCGGTGACGGCAGAGTCGTCCAACGACGATAGCGCCGCTCCACAGCAGTTACGCCGAAAGTCCAAAAAGAAGAGAAGCAAGGACTTTCCTATCGAGAGCCCTAAGCGTCAACGAGTGGTCAGGTAGAGACGGCCGTTCGACTTATTTATTACAAGCATACCGTTGTGAAAATCCTCATGATACGTTAATTATAGTTATTCATTACTATATGATAAGTCATTATAACATTTCTAACATTCTAACATTCCCGCCTAATGATGAATCATCCTGCGCAGCAGCCCTTTCTTCTTGGTCGGTGTCGATTTGGTGCTGTCACTATCCTTCTTGAGTTTATCCGTCGTAGATGCCTGCTTCTTTAATGGCCCCGACACTTTCTTCTCTGGCGCTCCCTTTAGCGTTTCGACGCCGATACTCTCTGTTCGGCTGTTCTGCCGTTTGTCATCAGAAGCTTTTTCAGTGTCCTCCTTGACAATGGCAACGCTTCCGCCGCTAGCCTGCTTGGTCAGCAGAGTATCGTTGGAGTCCAATTTCTCCACATTGCCCTTGACGTCCGTCACTTCTAGCGTTTGAGGGGCAGTTGCGGGACGCGATACTGAAAGATCTGTTCCCTTCGTCAATTGACGATAATCAGTTATCTGTTCGATAGGACCGTTATTCTTAGGCTGGTGGCTCTTAAAGGGTCTGCGGAGTTTGTTTTCGATCAATCCTCCAGCATGAGAAAGCAAAATCTTCACCACATCCTTCTTGAGCCTCATGGCCAAATCCAAATTCGACCACGTCCTGTTCTCATAGTCCAGATTAGGCAATTCAAGCACAAACTCATGGATATCAGTCAGGTTCCTTGATCCCATTCCCTTATACGATACACACAGAACAGTACCGTGAATCACCATCTTCACTATACTGATGTAGTTCGAAGCTCTTTCCACCATGACGTTCAGCTCATCCTTCTGGTCATCTTCTCCTGACTTGTGCTTTTTCTTGCTCAGTGCAAGCAAAGAGGTATCCTTTTGATCTGGTCCAGAAGAATTGCCAGCATCAGGTGCAACATCCGTTCTGCCACCTATAGTGTTCAGGTCCATATCAAAAGTTTTCGAATGAGCAATAGAAATCACATCAGAACCTCCCTCATTATCCGTCAGTATGCCATCAGAATCATGCACCGAAGCTGGAACAAGAAAGGGAGAAATTCGCCTGTTCGCAAGGTCCTCACGTTTGTCGCTCTGACGACGAGTTAAAAACCTACCCTGTCTCTCTCCATTCCGATCGCCGGCAGGCTCTGGACTCTTGCTGCTCGATCGAAATGATGGCAGCGGCTGGCCCTGAACTGATTCACTGTCAATCGAGGCTGATGCAGACGCAGCAGTATATCCCTTCGATTTCTCGGATACGCTTATTCCTGAAACCTCGCCATCATCCTCGTCGTCTTCAGTATCAGTGGACTCACTTTCTTTTGAGTCAGGGAACAGGTAGTCGAAAATTTTTTGACCAGTTGACTTCTCAATCTGAATTTTCAGAGGCTCTGTTTTGATATCGAAGAGCTTCATAACCGGAATACCTCCTACTGGCTCATGCATTATCCACCTTATAGTGACAAGTTTCGTATCTGAATTGGGTAGTTCTTGGCCCTTTTTAACATACGGTACTATCATTTCAGGATACACGGCATTCGGAAGAAGGTTCAGCCCATGTAGCATGCCAACCTCTATCGTGTTTGAGTTGTAGCTACCTTTGTTCTGCAAACGGTTAAATGAGGCATCTGATAATCCAAAATCCAAAAATGGCTTGCCCTTTTCGTCCAAAGAATGCCAGATGATCTGGTCTGCGGATATAGCCCATTTCAAAAATTGCGATTCGTCTCGACGACCTTTCAGCAGCCCAGCCTTGATAGCGGAAAAAGTCAGGGATAGCTCCAATAAAGTTTTGGTTGATTCGGCCGCCAGCGTGAGCTTATGGTTCTCGGCTTCTTCGCTTACATCAGAGCCGGCAAATAGCGTATCCATGATATGCGATATATCCTTCAGACGAACAATATCCTTTTGAAGATCTTGGAGCCTCTCCAGTCCTTTGGATAAATCTCCAAAATCAGCAGCCAACAGTAACCGCTCGAGTTTCTCACCATGCTTTTTGGCAACGGGCTCTGTATAGAGCAAAAGATCAACAACAATAGTGTATACAGCAAAATATTGACTGGAATCAGATTTGAGAACCACTTTCGGAAAATCGACCTGAATTCTATTAGCCCTGTATTTTTCCATCTGTACCGTTGTGGCGCAGAAATCAGCATCGTGCTCGGATGAGTCTCCTTCAGCATTACTGCTGACATTTCCATTGACAGATTGATGAGCAGATTCGCTGCTGTTCTGACGGTAAGGGCCCATACGTCGAGCTTTGGATAGAGCAGCTCTTCGCACATATAACGAATTAGGCTTGTCATAACGGAATGCAACATCTGTAGACGGAACAATCAAGGAATTCTCTAGCGGATTGCTATCATAACATAGCTCCATAGATATCCACGGAGGCCATACGCCAAGCCTCTCATTGCCATAATTCGAAGCGCTGAAAAGCACAACAGCGTTTTTCTTCACTAGCTCTTTATCCAACACAAAGAACTTAGCATCATTAAGACGAGCACCGTACCGAGTCTCGACGGTACCAGATACGTCATCAAATGGATAATTCTTATCAGTTATGGTAACAATCTGCAATTCCATATCGTGCGCCGAAACCATCAAGCATTGGTCTGGGTTCTTATCGCTCACCAGCTGAATCTGCGGAGAAACAATTTTGACCAAAAAGGTGTCCACGAACTCATGATCTGATCGCATCAACTTGTGCAGAAATTCGTCAAACCTTTCCATTCTCTCGGTTCCGGTTGCTCCTTCCGGTGCATCTTGATCAAAATGATCTGCTGCATCATTCTGCTCCAGCTTTCGGGCAAACTGCTCGATATGTTCAGATGAAAGATTCAACTCCGTGTCTCTAGATTCGGTATTATTCCCAGTTTCTTGCCTCTTGGCAATGAGGCTTTCAACAAAATTGACAGCCTTCTGTGTCGTGAAATACAAAGCATGCTTCCGTGAGATCATTCTTTGCATATATCGATAAACAGTATTTCTAATAGAGTTGTTCCACTTCAGTTGGACGTTGTGAATGATAAATCTGTTCTTGAATTCACTGCTGCAGTAATTCAAGTCCGCAATTTCTTTTAGTTCTTGCAACGAGCCGAGAGTCGACACAGAAGTAAAGCTAGCACGTTCTTCGTGAGTACGGGATTTCCTTCTTTTCCACAATTCACTTGTTTCGCGTGGATAATGCCTCTCGTCCGATTCATGCCATAAACCATTTTCATGAAGAACTGAAATAAGCGTCATCCGCCTCTCTCTGATTTGGCGAATCTGCTCTTCCACTGCTGCAACCTTCTCCTTGATCTTGGCCTCACCCGGATAATTTTTAAGGTCTCCCTGCAGAGAATCTAGCGTGGCTTCGTCTGTGCTTAGCTGTTCTTCCATCTCAGCAATTCTTTCTCTGAGTAAATTGGACTGTATCTCCTCTGGATTGCCCTGGCCAATTTTGCAATTATGAACCATCAAATGGCCAAATTTCCTATATTCCTTTCCAAGTTCGTCCAACCCGGTGTCCGAACCACTATTGTCAGTCTGCCTGTAATACGCCAAATGTTGGCTGTACATTACTGGTAAAACAGCAATCCTAGGGAGACTTCGTATCACAGATTCTTGATCAACCTCACTATAATCATCATAGTCGATCCAAGAAAAATCGTTATCAGTAACCTGAAAACGCCCTGGAGGTGGATTTTCCCAATCGAGGCCGGACGAGTGGTGAGACGAAGAAGCTTGCCCACTATTTGTGTACGAAGAGGTGTCGAGGCCAAGATCCCTTGCAAGTACTTCCTCAGCACTGCGTTCCTTGAACTCAGCCAGTATTACACGCAAATCGGTCTTCTTGAAATTCAGTTCACCTAGATTAATATTCATTCGCCACCTTTTCTTTGTGCCTGGGTCGCTTGGAACTCTATGCCCTGGCTCCCTGCGTTGGTGAAGATCCATGAGAAACGAATCAACCCTCGCCTTGAGTCCTGTGGAAGCACCTTTATGTGCTCTAACAACCTCCTCTGAATACGAATGTCGATAAACATGTGAAATATAAAACGGTGCAAGCTCCAGTTGCATTTGAACCGTGTGAAGCGTTCTCCCAAACTTAGGCTTCTTGCCCATATCAGGAGCAAAGAGCTTACCGGCACGCAAAGGCAGACTCAATGAGCCATCAAATAGTGACCACCAATGAAGGAAGTACGCCCAGACTAAGGGTGAAAGATGTGCAGTATTGACTCTAGTAGAAGCGGGCTTATTAACGGATCTGACGGAAATAGCGAGATGAATAAAGTCACTTCTAAATCCACGATACGCATCATAACCCCGCTCATCAACGTATTCTGGTAGACTTAAGACAACATCATAATGCGGAGTAAACTCTGATGTTCTACCTAAAGCATCAGGATTATTTCTTTCAAACATCAAGCCTAGCACCCATTCAACATTTCCGTTCAACTTCATCACGACCTTCTTATAATTTCTCATTTGAGTAAAGTCCCATTTTGCAAAAGGATTGTACTCCATCAGACGATGAGATCTCAAATAATCTTTAGCCGTAGCTGAATAGTTCGGCACTGCAAGGACGTAACTATGGCTTTTAACGACAAAAAAGTGGCGTGGATCATCATGCTCATTGATTGCCAGTCTTGTGCCATCATTCCAGCCCATAACAAAGCCACCTGATTTGCCCAATAAATCATACGGAGACCTCGATCCTTGTAGCATAAGAAATACATCGCCTTTATGCCACTGGAATATAAGATGACTGTGAAATACATAGCGGATTTTATCCCAGAACCCCATCTTGGCGGAAATATCCAACGGAGGCTTGGTAAAAGAATCAAATGCCATCATAGCTGTCTGTAGCGTGGGCAACATAGAATTGGCATAGGTTATCCTAGTTGGATATGCCGTATGAATGTCAAACGTGAGATCAGAGAACATTTTCACAGAGTTTACTGTCCTGCAAACTTCCACAATATAGCGGTGTGCAAACTCAGTCTCCGGTCTGATATCGGCATACGGAGTTACTGGGACTAGTACTTTTCTGATGTTTGATACGTCCGGTACAAATTTCTCTCCGATCACAACGTTGCCTTTGGCGTGGATCGAATGGCTAATTCCATCCTCCCCAGTCCTCCTTTGCTCAGCTGTCAGAGACGGAATATGGATGAACGGAAGAGGGAAATCTCGCAGTCGATTCTCCCACTCACCAATTTTCATATCCAGATATAACGGTATCAAAATGCTAAATCTCGAGTCCAGCGGCATGCCTTTACCGACATCATGCAAATATTGTCGTAGCTGCTCATCGCTCATATCAGGATTGGAAAAAACAATCTCAACGTCCTTCATGGACCAAGAAAATAGGGCCGGATCATCCGAATAATCAGTAATCCTTTCTGCACCTAAAGTATCGTCCCAAATATCATCTTTTCCCCAAAAGCGTTCCAAACCTTCTCTATAGAGCTTTGATCGAGACACTCTCGCATTTCTGAAGATGGCGATCCATTCTTTAGAAAAATGCTCTTGCATCTTCCGTCGAGCAGCTTCGATACTCTGTTCACTCGAGTCAAAATTTGAATCTGGAACAAAGTTGGAATCCGTACGAGACAGGTCGTCTCTAAAACTATGCGAAGCCCCAAATCGAAATTTGGGTAAAGTTCCAATTCGCCCCATTTTCTTATTCCTCCTGGAACTTACGCCTCCGATATCATTAGAAGTTATACTAGGCACCGTGCTATCGGATTCTGAAAAGTTGTGAACATCTTTTAAGGAAGGATTAATCTCCGCCTTTCCTCCGGATTCATTTCTCGCATGTTTACCAGTTTGTTTAGACTTCTTTTGCTCCGGGAACGTTGCGCTATGAGTTTGCTTTTTTAATGCGGCGGCCTCCATAGCTTTGACTTTATCTTCAAAGACTTTTTCTTGTGACAACTTTTCCAGTTGATGCGTCTGGCCCGCCAGAAATATCAAGCCTAGTTCTGATTCAAAATGATCATCTTCCAGAGTCATCAAGAAGGATTTGACAGCCAATCTAAAGTGAGGGATTCGTGTGTATACTTTTTTCTCCTTAGGCGGAATTACCAGATTCCAGGTATGCTCCTGGTATTGTTTATACAAATTCAAGCATGTCTTGAATAGATTAATAGTATTATCAAACACGCGATGAAAGATGAAACTATATGGCGCGTTCAGTCGTATAGCTTTGACCATGACACTGAAAGGAACTTCCGCATTATTCCCCATATATTCGCCTGCAAAGTCTTTCACAGAGGCGACAACTGCCCAGGCTCTAAGGACTGTTGGATGCGTGGAGTACAATCTAAGGTTCTCTGCACGCACGATAGGATTAGCATCGATCTTCCGCGACAACGACAATCCAGTAGATTCAAGCATGACAGTAGTACTATTAGGCAATTCTATTTTTGCTCTAATCATTTCAGTCTTGACCTGGACAGCAACAAAATTAAGCCATTGATGCTTAGATTTGGCCCTTGTAGGTGGTCTGTGCAACTTGTCTAAAGCCAAAGCTGACTTGATGACGTCGATAACAGTCATAGCTAAAAAGAACACATTTGCATCAAATGACAAAACAGCTTTCTTCATGAGAAAATTCGTCTGTAGTGCTGGCATATCCGAAAACGTCTGAGAAGTCACAGAAGTACTGAACACTGGTATATCAGCGAAGCGCATAGCGGGCTTTCTAGATAATCCATATGGTTCTTCAACTCGGTAAGCCTCTATTCCCTCAAGTGCCACCGCAAGTCGCCGTCCATCAGTGTCACGATTCTTTAAAGGCGACGTACTCCTTCCAGATGCATGCCACTGAGCTGCCTCCAATTTTTCCATGTCACATCTGTAATCCACAACAGCTCGAGACATCTTTAAAGAGATTCCGCGGAGCTGATTGTCTTTCGCCCTGGCGCTCTCAGTTGCCACGCATGCTGAAATATCAAACACTTCTACCTTTAACCGAGTCAACCAGTGCGGAATAGCTCTGATGATAATCGAGTTCGTCGTATCCGCTCTTTCATCACGTCTGTTCAAATAATCTCTGGGATCGTTCCTTGCCCCTTGAACATTCAAGAAAATGCCTCGTAAGTTGTTCAATACCTCGTCCTTGGCCAAGAAAAAATGGGCATTATGAAGCTTAGCATTGCATGAAACAGAAAAGTACGGGTGCGTTGACAATTTCGATTTGAAGGAAAGTGCTTCGGTCAACAGAATGTCGTGTCGAGTGCCAGCCTCCGACCGATACCATATGGTATATCTAGTGGCCTCAACCGTAAGTACAGCTTCATAGCTTGCCAATCCTTCCTTCGCAATATGCGTTGCATCTAAGTCGCAGGATATTTTATTAGCTGAAGATATTAGCATCCCGCTGTAGCCATCGACATGAGGCAATATAGCACGAACAGCTGGCTCTTCTATGCTCAGTCTTATCCTTGCCTTCGGCCACATCCGTTCGGTAACCAAAGCTGGGCCATCTGTACCCTTATGATTTTCCGCAGCAGGCTTACTGTCCCCTTTCTCTTCATTGTCATCATGTTTCTTTAAAGAGTTGAGCAAATCAAGAACGGCTCGCCGAAAAACAGGGAACCTTCTGGCATCTACGTTGATGTTTGGCGTAACAACATAAACACCAGCCATGAATGCACTCTCATTAGCTTTCGCAGAGTTTGCAACCATACGTAATGTCTGGGAGAAAGTGTTGGTCCGTGCAATAAAGCTGATCAGAGGCACAAACATTACCTCCTCCAGCACGCTGTGGTAATTCATTGCTAAACTCAATGAAGTCAAGCATATAACAACTTGGTGAGCAGAGTCTTCTTCAGCGAAGTTGAGTTTAAACCCAGGATTGTCGGGGTTGAGACGTCTTAAATCCAAGCTAATGCCCTCGACCTGAAGCGCAAAAGAAGCACTATCTGGTCCTGAGACGGAACAAACGCCATGTTCAAAGCACTCCTCGCTGACAGGAATGTTAAAAAAGCCCAACGAATCTGCCTTTATATCCACTTGCTTTACTACACGAACTAGCATCGTTCCCATTTTAGTGAGGCGTCGCTTATCGGCTTCAGTGAAAATACCGGCAATTAGTTTGGTTGAGGGCTTCTCATTACCGTTTTCTTCCTTGCCACTATCGGCATTGCTGTAGCTGCTATTATTGCCACTGTCATCTGCATCGGACGGAACTGCAGCACGTTGTCTTTTCACTGCTTGAAACATATTGATAAGGCTGTCTACGGCCGCAACAGTTCTGCCTAACTTTAAGGCAAAAGACAGCTCTTTGCATGATAAATCTTCCTTACCTACAATGCCACTAACATCCAACGAAATACTGTCAATCATTTCCTGGGGCTCATCAACAGCGATTTCGGGTCCCACAATAAGATCTGATATGGCGACTTTGCACTGAGCGGGTATTTCGCCTGGCTTTGTCGAATGGCTGTCGAGGGTACCGATAAATTTAGGGCCTCTAGGAAGCGTTTGATATTCACGTTTAAGTTCTATGCGAGATATGATATCGCCGACAAATAAAGAGCAGACTTCTTTGCATGAAATAGAAGAGTTGGAGCACCGAACGTCAAGACTCTTAGCGAAGTTGAGAACAAACCTGATTATATAAAAGGCCCTGGTTTTAGGGGGTACAAGCGACCAACCGCTTTCATCATCGTCGTCGTCCTTGGACTGTTTTTCTTCGTCATCTTTGTTGAGATTCTCTTTGGAATCGTCGGATCCAGCTGATTCGTTAGATTCAGCCGATTCCTCCGATATATTCAACAGGCTCGGATCAATAGCTACCGTCAGTCCATTAATTAGAAGCACGCCCCAGCCGGGTCTTGCCACAGTAGATCTGCGTAGCCTAATGCCTATTGATTCAATGGAGACGGAGATTCCAGGCTTGGGGGAGAAGGAGATATCTTTGACAGAAAGATAACCAAATCTCTTTATAGAAATGCCCGTGGTTATCCGAACAACTGCCAGGAACAAAAAGGTGAGAAGGTAGAATAAGCACAAATATATAACGGTGGCAAGAAGGTATCTCTGAGCATTGTGAAGTAACTTGGTAGTCGAAGGACCAAGCAACTGTGCCTGAGAAAGTTAGCAAAAACGCCTCAATGTATATTAACATGAATCGTCCCTATCGACTTACCATTGTAGTTGTGCCAAGTTTCCAATCAAAACGACCTTCGAGGAAGATAAGCGTCTATATGGCGCGTTAGTAGTCGGCCTCGGGTTTATCGGGGGCCAATTACAGCCGGCTAAGCACAAGCCAATCAGGCCGACTTTTGGACTTTGACCTGATAAAGCACCGAAGAATATAAGGGGAATATTTCTCCCTATATATTAGTAATTCACCAGTGGCGAATTATATACCGATAGATATCTGTCAACTACACTGGGGGGAGTTTGCGGTATGGAAACATCCCAAATTCGTCGATTGGGGCAGGCAGCGGGGCGATTGAGGGGCAATTGGAAACAAGGAAGGAAGAGCTTTGGAGGAGAAAAAGGAATGAATATAATTGCGTAGATGCTATATATATATATATATATATTACGGCATAGTTCATTCTGTTGAGTGCTTGAATAAGCTGTTTTGGTGCAGCTATTGGTATATATTACACCGGATTGGGCGGAATTTCATTAGTGAGGATTTCACTGGTTGGAGGTAATTTGAGATTTATCTCAAGAGATACAAGCATCATAGGTCTAGTGGTAGGGATACCAGTATATTTAATGTTATAATAATACGATATATAATATTTATACGATATATGCAATATTACAGTAATACGATAATACAATTATATTACAGGTATATTCAATATTTCACTAATACAAACTTATCCGACGCTACCGTTACCTATCAATACACTGCGGGAAAGCTGCATCAAGCGTACAGCTGCAAAACATATTAAGATAAATGAGAGGTGGCAAGCGCACAACCAAACAGTCCAGGTAACGAAGCAGAATCCAATATAGACAAAATCAACATATCAACACTCGCAAGCCCAATACTCAATGCCTCAAACGTTTCCTACCCAATTACTTGACCTCTCGTCGTCCTGCGCTCAGATCAGCCCTCACGCCGTTTTTTCTTCCCAAGACAACAAAAAAAATTTATCACCAAATTTGCCTTGCTCCACAACTGCCTAACCAAAACTTGGTCAATTAACCGAATCTCCAAGTTATTAGGCATATTTTAACTGTTTTCATTTGACCAGTCTGACCGCAAAGTCGGCCCTTATTTTACCAATATAGGCTTGTCAGAACCCATTCTTGAACAAAATGGGCAAGAAACCTGTCAAAATGTCCCTGTCTGAATTCCAGGCTGACGAGGCTTTTGGACCCACAGGCGCCGGCGGATCTTGGGCTGATGATGACACTCAGGACATTTTTGCCAATCTGCCTGCACCTTCAGCAAGCTCCCGTTTGGACAGCGACCGAATGGGCGGAGACTGGCGACGAAGCGGACCTCCCCGAGACGACGCATTTGTTCCCAGAGACCCCGTGCCGATTCCTGATAGCCCTCCGTATACTGCGCGACTGATTAACTTGGATTATTCTGCTACTGAAAAGGACATTGAGCAGCTTCTGGACGGCAGCGAATACAAGGTCCAGTCCATTCGGCTCCCCAGAGAGGGAATTACCCAGCGAATTAGAGGATATGCCTTTGTTCAATTCGAAGACCGGGCCTCGCTGGAAAAGGCCCTGACGCTGAGCGGAATGCAGTTTTTGAACCGTCCGCTGCGTGTGGCTGTAGCTGAGCGTCGAGAAGACGAAGGCGATTGGAGAGCTGCCCGCACTGGTCCGTTGCCTCCTCGTGACCAGGAACGACGATTCCATGATGGTCCTGCTGATGATGGACGCGATTATACCAACTGGGAGCGAACGGGCCCATTGCCTCCATTGGATCGAGACCATGGAATGCGTCGACGAAGCGGAGGCGGCCGGTTCAGCAGAGATTCCCCGGATGATGCTAGGGACTTCAACGATTGGTCCAAGACTGGCCCACTTCCTCCAGCCAGGCGCGAGTTCTTTGGCGGCCGGCGCAACAGATCTGGCCCTGATTCCGACGAGAACTGGAGATCGTCTAGAACTCCGTCAGGAGGTTCGTCGGAGCGCAGGGGTCCGCGAAAGCTCAACCTTGCGCCACGAACAGTTTCTAGCGATAGTACAGCAAGCACAGACACTGTGCGGTCGGCATCATTGTTTGGAGCGGCCAAACCAGTTGACACCGCAGCAAAGGAGCAGGAGATAGAGGAACAGCAGGCCAAGGCTCTTGCGGACATCCACCGTAAGCGCGAGGAGCACCAGAGAAAAATGGAAGAAAAGAAATCAACCGAGCATGTCAGAAAAGGATTCGAGGCCCTTTCTACCGAAGACGACAGTCAGGAGCCCCAAGAGAAGGAAACTAAGGACGAAAAGGTCACGGAGCCTGTGCCAGTGGCGTCCGATGCTCCTGAAACACTCGTCAGCAAGGAGGAGGTCGAAAGCGGTGACTGGGAAACAGTCGGCACTAAAAAGCGCTAGATACTTGGAGCCCGCGGCGCCCTTTTGGCTCGTCGCA
Source organism: Casaregolazyma lundiana (assembly GCA_030563415.1). Classification (NCBI taxonomy): domain Eukaryota; kingdom Fungi; phylum Ascomycota; class Dipodascomycetes; order Dipodascales; family Trichomonascaceae; genus Casaregolazyma; species Casaregolazyma lundiana. Next base: position 118,774 of record JAJMJF010000021.1, on the reverse strand, counting down.
GCACGTGTACTACCAAAGCAAACAGGAAACGTTAAAAAAAGCTTTGTAAAAAAACGGAGATGACTTCATACAGCCATTATATTCATAATAAATAAGTAAATTATGCAGAAACAGCTCGGATATTACCCCGGTGCTTGCATACAAAGCGTATACGGACAAACAAACTAAGCCAATCTACACAACACCGGGTATTTCCTAATAATATCGCCATACAATTCTCTCTAATTCCAAATGTCACCCACAGCGCTCATCGGCGCATCCAATCACATGTTTCATTTTCCTCCTGCTGCCCGTGCGTTAAAGTTGTTATTTTCTTTCACCAGTTCTTGGCTTTTCCACTTACCAAAACGGCGCCTCCGTTGATATCAAAAGGCCATCAGATAACAACCGGCCGCGCACCACCACCCTTGGAACCGAGCATTTGTTTTTAATCTATTAGCGTGTGCACGTTTGCATTCCGGTGCCTCGGGCCTGATTTTCCTTTGTACGTAATCACCCGGTGTGAACCATCGGTGCTCATCAATAACCATGGGAAACAACTCTTCCAAAAGTAAACGGGGCGATGGGTTACAGTCATATCCGTCGTTTTCTCGAACAGATACCCAGACTTCGGTCAAGAGCTCTCGGTCTATCCGCTCGAAGCTCAGCAACATGTCCAACACCTCCGAAGGTGGCATGCGCAAGAGCTCGGATCCTGGCGTCCCTTCTGCTGCCAGTACTAGCGATGCAGATAGTAAGCAGGGCCGTTCCAAGCCTCCAGGATCGACTCCCGGCGTTGCTACCGACAATGCCGAGACCAGTGGGTATCCGTTTCCCGACGTCGATAATGCCAATCTGCCGCCGTCCTTGCAGCAATGGGAGCCTATGGACCCTATATTACTGTACAGGGACAAGGAAGGCAATTTGACGCCGACGACGGGTGTGTTTGACACTAAACTGGCTTCGCCATCTGACACAAAGAACTCTCCGTCGGCCATACAACCAGGTACCAATAACGAAGATTCACCTGCTACAGGAGGAAGAGCATCATCTATTAGTTCAGCGACGGCTGGCTCAGGAACCAGTGGCTCCTTGCTGCCATTATCACCTTTAGCGGGAGCATCGAGTCAGACTTCGAATTACTTTTCCGCTCCAAATTCTCCATTAAACGAGCCAAGCACTCCACGGTCCCTCACCATGATTTCGCATCAAAACTCGCCTATGAATGGTGCAGGCTTGAATTTGGACGAGGTAATTCAACGTCTATTGGATGCCGGATACAGCGGCAAGACCACTCGTTCAGTATGCCTGAAAAACAACGAAATAGCCGTCATTTGCAATACTGCTAGAGAACTTTTCATGTCCCAGCCTACGCTGCTGGAACTTACTACGCCCGTCAAGATTGTCGGCGATGTTCATGGACAATACGGAGACGTGATTCGAATGTTTGACATGTGTGGGTTCCCGCCTTCAGCTAATTATTTATTTCTCGGTGACTATGTTGACCGAGGGAAACAGAGTCTGGAAACCATTCTTTTACTTTTGTGTTTTAAGATAAAATACCCGGAGAACTTTTTTTTATTGAGAGGGAATCATGAATGTGCTAATGTGACGAGAGTTTACGGCTTTTACGACGAGTGTAAGCGTCGGTGCAACATCAAAACCTGGAAAATTTTTATTGACACATTCAATTGTCTTCCTATTGCTGCTATTGTTGCACATAAGATATTTTGTGTTCACGGTGGGCTCAGCCCGTCGTTAAACCAACTTAAGGAGATCCATGACATTGAACGGCCCACTGACGTACCAGACTATGGATTACTGAACGATTTGCTGTGGTCGGACCCGGCTGACACAAGTAATGAGTGGGAAGACAATGAACGAGGTGTTTCTTATTGTTTCAATAAGGTTGCTATTAACAAGTTTTTAAGCCGGTTTGGCTTTGAATTAGTGTGCAGGGCACACATGGTGGTTGAGGATGGCTATGAGTTCTTCAACGATAAGTCGCTTGTCACAGTGTTTAGTGCACCGAATTATTGTGGTGAATTCGACAACTGGGGTGCAGTTATGAGTGTGAGCGATGATTTGCTGTGCACTTTTGAACTGCTCAGACCGCTTGATTCCATGGCTCTCAAGCAAGTGATGAGAAAGGGCAAGAACGAGCGGCGAAGCAGTCTTTTGATGGATCAGCAGCAATCAAGCAATGGTGGTCCGCAGTCGTACTAACGGATAACGCATATCTCCGCCGATTAACAGGATGAACGTCTCAATGGATTACAGCAATGAACACCTCAACAGAATGAAAAACGACACACAAGACCCACGCAACAAAACTGTGTTCTTCGGTCACATCCACAGCACGGTGCTCATCTTGGCCCGGCAGCCAATTTGTATATATACAATGCAATAAGAATCATTTGTCTTGACAATACAGTACCTCGCATACACGTGATATGGGGATGTCTAGTACACCGTCAGACGGCTTGAACAAGTACTTTTCGACGGTTTTCTTGTCAATCACCCTTGCATACGTATCGGTGATTGTTTCCAAATGATCGCAACTGTAAGTAAGCTGCTCCACGTTATACAGTACCAGGGCAACGTATATGTAAGCGATTAACATGATCAGAAACGACGGAATAGACACGGCCCACCATCGAGACGGATAGTAGTATATTCCTAGAGCATGTAGCCATGGCCGAGGCAACAGAGCCCATCCCAGGTAGACTATAAGCATGACGAAAGAGCCAACGTATAGGGCAAACCCAAAATATTCAGTGCCAGGAGGAATAATTGCACCTCCAACAGCCACGTCGTTCGTCAGCGGGACATCGTCTTCATTGACCCGTCCGTCTGTGTCACCCACTGCCGACATCCGATGGGATATGGTTGTTAGCACTTTCCCAACCGTTTCAACTATTGATGTTTCCGTTTTGGGAAAGGAGCCAGAATGCAGCCGAATCTGACAAATGTAGCATCGAGGATTGACAGGGATTTGCACTGAAAAAGGAAAGCGTTTGTACGGTCCTATAAAACTCCGAAGAAACGGTTCAACTGCGTTATGCCGTTTGTTTATGGCACCGTCAGTCGGTATAATGCCCATCAATTCCTATATGCCCATCTCAATACTTTGATTAGAGGTCTTGGCAAACACTAACTAGCAATATACCTTTATATCCAATATACGGAATATAAATATCCATGCACGCCCTGCCAATCACATCCCCCCTAATATTTTTTTTCACTTGCGCACCACATTTTCAGTCTATGTTGTATCGACTGCTCTTTTGAGCTATTTGTGGCTTTGCTTGGACCATTTCTGCAACCTTTACATAATCCCACTGAAACTTTGTTCTTATCTACCACAACTATATTAGTGGGAAATCGGCCTCCAATTGTCAATCTCTAATTTTTCTGCGTCGTTGGCCGTGTGAATCCCTATAGGCAATGCCGCAGAGCCTGACGCATGACCAGTACGGTCGCAGACTGAACCCGGCTCTTGAGGAGCTGTTGCGCTCCACCGTCATTGCTGTGCCAAAACGCCGCGGACTCCGTGCCAGTGGCCGCGATAGCTTGGAAAACAGGCCGGATGCATCGTTACGATATCGTGGCGCGAGCAGGTCCGACCAGGCTTCAAGTGACCCGTTATCGGACGAGCCGGCGAGCCCCGAGCCTCTGTTGACCAGTCGAGTCGGGCCTTTTGTCCGAGATCCCGAAGACGACGATGACGACGAAAACAACGATCAAGCTGCGTATTCACAGGACGAATATACTCAGGGGACCGATTCAGAACCTAGTAGGGCACTTAACGGTCTGCTGCACTGGTCGTTCTATTCACAATGGTCGAGAAGCTCCACCTCGGTGCCAACAACAGCTCTGAGCGATGGCTTTTATGACGCGGGCCTGCTATCACCACCTGAAGATGATGACTGTAGCGTTGTGAGCTCATACTTCTCGCCTCCTTCGGCTTCAGAGGACTCGTATTCTTCCGAGTCTCTTTCCAGCACTCCAGGCCGACGACGGATCTCTCGGCCAACGCCCGTCAGTTCCGTCGAGGATCATCCTTTACAAGCATATGATGATGAAGATATAGACATGAATGTTTACCGAAAACTGGCTCCTGTTGACGTGGCCAATAATAACAAGGTCTCTCGCAAACGGTCGTTCGTTTCAAATCTCACTGCATCTATTCGAGCATTAAGCTCTGTAGCTCAGTCGTTTGGCGAGGCTCAAGAGGCCTTGTATACTTCACGCTCAGGAATGGTGCGCGGCATGCCGTCAAGCGGTATCGTTGTAGACGAAGATGACGACGAGGATAACAGACTCTCTCCAGTATCTCTCAAGACTTATGGCATTGTATCAAATACATTGCCTCGCATCCGGCCACGCGAATTCAGAGTCAACTCGGCATTCTACCGAATGTTTGCAGTAGAGACGTCAATGCGTGTCAATGGCAAGCTCGACGAGCAATTCCGTGGCAGGGCCCAGATGGTCCTGGCCCCCAGGCTAGACCTCAATCATTATTTATTAGAAGGCGATGATGACAGGATCGAAGGCATCTATGGCATCCGCAAGCGACTGGTTTCGAATGGCAGCCCTACAGAACGATGTCGTCGTCCTTCGCCGCTACGCAACTGTTAGAAAATGGGCTGTGTTGTGCTTTGATAACCCACCCCAAATTTATCTTCAGGAGGCTATAATTATCTGCGTAATTATTCAGGGCATTATCCGCATTCTGGGATTTAAGGGATTAATATATTTGCATCTATAGGGTAATGAGAATTAATATGGTTCAAAACAGCTATAGCAGGCTTTATCGTCTAGTCCGTTTAAATTAGCCTTTTTCTCCTAATCGTAGCTTCTTGAGGCGATCAGCGGTGCCAAACATCTTCGAAACGGCTGCCTGGAGGTCTCCTAATTTTTGAGAAACTTTCCGTTGTTCCACCTGTAGTGGATATTGCCTGGCCTGCGTTTCCGGTTCAAATTGTGATGCCCAGCTGTACATATAATCTTGTAAGAGACTTTCGTCACTCATATCTTGCAATACGCACAAATACAGATTCCGCACAGCATATCTGGTCTGAAAGTATATGGCACTGGCAGCTTCTTCGTAGTGGCGATGATCCATGTTGCAAAGAACAAGAAGTACGTCGATTCTCCATACTGATTTCTCTGCCACCGACAAGATAAACCTACTGATATTCGCAACATCACCCTCGTCGTACGAGTGCACACGAGAGTCAATACCGCACATCAATAGAGTGGTCTCTTTGCTGTTCACTGCATCATATGTGCCGATTGTAAGATTTGTTCCATCGTAGTTGTCGGCTACATAAACCGGCGTTTGAAGTTCCAAGCCTAACTGTCGTCCAACCCAAGAAATAACTGTAGGAGAATCTCCTGCTACTGAGACCAACACATGCTTATTCTCTACTCCGGAACTGATAATTTTTTGGTTAATGCTCGAGAACACAATCTGAGGTAAATCTGGCTTCGACTCAATCTTTTGAAGTTTTCGACGCTTCAACTCTCCGTTTACTTGACCCTCATCAGCACGCTTAGACTTTTGTGCCCAGCCATTCAGAGACGGCCAATTTTGCGGTTGATATGCAATCTCTTCTTCCTCGGCGCGCTTTGATTTGGTCCTCCTAAAGACAGTCAAAAGTACGCCCATGATGTGTTCTTTTAAATGTTTGTTGTAGAGTTGGTCAGCAACAACGTCTGAAAAAGTCTCTCTACAAGCTTGAGAGAGCAGAATAGAGCTTATTTGCTTGGCTGCTTCCCCTTGGACCCGGGCCAATTCTTCTCGCTGTCTTTCGGCTTCTCTCTGTATCTTGGCTAGCTCTTCTCTTTTCCTTGCTTCTTCTTTCAATTCATCCTGTCGCTGCTTGGCCTCCTTCAAAGCCTTCTCTTCAGCAGCTTTAGCTTCAGCTTTTCGCTTAGACTCCGCTGCATATCGGGCTTGAGCTTCAGCTTCGGAAGTAACACTAGGTTGAGTCCGTGGAACCGCAGGTTTTTTGGAAAAGTCCGTAGGTAAGGGTGTCTTCGATATCACAGATGGCGCAATGAAAGGAGTTTCTGTTGATGTACTAGGTGTAAACACGGACGTGGCTGCCGCAGATTGAATGGATGGCTGGAATGCATTACCAAAAGGTTTGCTCTGAAATCCTGTGCTAGGAGGTATAACAGAATTCTGTAACGATCTCGCAGAACTCGGAGCTCTCTTGCTCTGTGGAAATTCCACAGGTGCAGCGTTTTGAGCCATCTGAGCCGGCCTTGGGCTCCATCCTTGATTAATTGTTGAAGCTTTGAACGGCGCTCTAGTGACTGCTGGTTCGGAAGGTGCTGCATTGACAGGCACATTAGATCTCCCCGTCAGGTCAGATTCATCTCCCAAAATTAAAGCGCTAAGAGGGCCATGATCTTTTACACGATCATGGACGAACTTCGAGTATGCAGGCGGACGGTGCCCAGCTGCTGGTGCCTCTGACAAGGATCCGTTAAAGTCCACGTATTCATTCCCACTCTCATCAGAATCGATGGTCAACCCATGATCCGTGAAAAACTTCTTTGCATCTATCAAGTCGGAAAATCCCAGCATTGGTGTGACTTTTCGCAAAAGAACTGGAGCTGAATAGACGTTTTTCAGAACATCCAAGGCATTTATGCGTATTTTGTTGAATTGGCTTTCCAGAAGACATAAAAATAATATCGGAATAGATCTGTCATGTCTAATAACATGAAAGAATTCAATAAATAAGTTTGGAGAATTTTCATAGACAGATTGGCCAGGCTGCTTCGGCTGAACCAGAGCTCTGAATCGCATGGCCTGCTGAATAATCGGCTCACTCCACATAGAAGAGGGCATTTGCTGTTGCAATTGAAGTTCAATATCGCGGTCGTAGAGGTGACTTATCAGCTGATATGCTCTCATTTCAGGTTCCCTCTTTGACCTGGTGTTTCTCCTGGGATCAGAATACATTTCCGATAATGTCTGTAACGCCTTATTCATCTGCTCGAGCTCTTGCTGTTGTGAGTATTCGATAATTCCGGAAGCGGCCATTATATGTAGACATAGAATGTGAATACGGACAATCAGCTCATTGCATGTAACAGCCTCAGGACCAGCATAGTTCTGATATGTGAAATCCTGACGAATTGAACGAGTCCTATCCCATAAAAATGAATGCGATTGTGGCAGTTTGGGGAGAATTTTCCGAATCAGATAGTCCACGGTGGTTATTAAGACGTTTGGACTTCGGACATCGGAAGGAAGAGGAGGAGGCTGGCCGGCAGCAGGCCTCGAAAAAGACTTGACAGCGAATTCAGCGCATATTTTGTCAGTTTTGGGGTCTTTTTCCAAATAGTTGACAGTTTTATCTTTGGTTCGCAGTACTCGCTCGTAAACAGGGCACATTTGGAAGCACGAACCCACAAAGTCAATGGCTTTATTCAAATCCTTGGGGGCATCCTCTCGATCCACGTAGCCCAGATCTTCTATTTTGGTCCTTTCGGCCTTACGCATGGCCTGGATTTCGGTGAAAAGAGTATCAAAGTTCGGAGTATTCTGTTCTAGCAGCAGCATTTTCTGCTGATTTTCCAGATCCCATGCATTTGGTGTACCTGTGAGCCGTAATGAAGGCATTGAAGCAGCCATAAGATACGACGGCTTGGTCGGATAGTTATAGGGCCGCTGTTGATAGCCAGACTGGGTGACAGAGCCAGCAGCCGAGTCAAACGGATTGACCCAGGGAAATGTTGATTCATCACCAGATGAACTGCCATTTTGATTCGGCTGTAGAGAATCGGTCTTAGGACCCATCTTCTAGAGATGGGTGCGGTAGTGTCGATGGCAGATTCTTAAGAAGGTTGAGTTGGGGAAAACAGCGATCTGAAGAAACAATAAGAGCAGAGTTGAGATAGAATCAGGATACAACGAGAGAGAATTAAGAAACGTGCAATAAAGCATGTTGGTGGTGGTTTTTCTACTTCTTTTGTCTTAGTTATTTTTGATTATTTAATGTTTGTAAGATGTTTCTACTGTCATATATTGACTGGTTGGTATCTAACGGTATTGAGATGCAGCTATATTTCGCGAATGTTTACGTGGATGATGAGAATATTTTAACTGTAGTGTTGTAGAGGTACATCTGACTCATGGGAGTATTGGTGGCTTGTAAAGAGCTGCGGTGGTAAAGTCAGTGGAATAATGTCGGTGGATACGTAGCAGTGGTAGTGGTGGTAGATGTATCTGCTTTCATATAAAAGAAGATTATTCAGAAATAAGATATACGGTATACACGAGTCATAGTGAGAATGTCCCTGCAGCAAAAATCTAGAAATACACGGCATCGAACTGTTGTATCTACTGTTAGTTGGATATCTCACTTTGGTATGCATCTGACTCTTTATCAGTTAACTAACAGCTACTTCTCGGACCATATCAAATAGACCCTACATAATCCTCCATTCTAGTTTTTCCATCTAACTTTTCCATCACAATTCTATTCTATTCTATTCTTTGCTAATTTCCATTCTCCAACCTCTATTTCCACTACCTTTATCTTGCAAGAATTTATCAATTTGATTGCTTAACCAGCTCGTTGCCCCACCAAACCTTAACTCAATCTCAACAAACGCAAGTCTCCGTATAGAATAGCCGCTAGCTAATTGCCATTCCAGTCAATTTGCAATGTTCCAAAGCTTATTTTCCCTTAACCCTTTTTCCGCCCCCCTCTTTTTGACCTCAAAGCCCGCGTCTTCTCCACACTATAACTGACCAATCCCGCACGTTCGGCCCGGCCCAGCCCTACGCCTAACAGCAACAAACAATTTTTTTCACGAACCGAAGAACATCCACCCCCCAGGACGCGCACTTGGCAAACACCTTCTCCTAAGCCATCGGTTGGCAGGGCTCTAAAGCTTGTCGCGATTGGATTGCTTATTTAACAATGGAGAATGACTGGGCCACTCTCAAGGCCGACGAGTACACGGCCCATCAGTCCTATGTCATGAGATGCCTCAGTGTCAGTGCTAGTTGCCTGAGCATTGTCACGGGATTGGTCACCTTCTATTTTTATTATAGCATGAAAAGAAAGGTGTTTAGGTTACAGTAAGTGTCTTTTTCCGACTTGTTTATCGTCTCTTGTCTAACCATGTTCCTAGTCTCATTCTGCTTCTCTTATTATTCGACTTTGGAAAAGCCGTTGTATTATTATGGTATCCTGCTAGGGTGCTATCCGTGGCCTCCGCTTACGATAATCACAATTTCTGCGAAGTTGTGGGCTTTTTCACCGAATCTTTTATCGAAGGTGCCGACCTCGCCGTCTTCTTCTTAGCTATACACACGGCCATGGTCGTTTTTAGCAGTCACAGTGGACACCAGGGCGGTCTTTACAAGTACAGATACTGGGTTTATGGAATCAATCTCTTGCTTCCGCTAGTCATGGCTTCAATTGTGTTTGTTGACCGCGATGACTATGCATATAAGCCATATATAACATATTGTTATCTGCCAGTAAGACCCACCTGGTACCGTCTACTATTATCCTGGGTCCCTCGATACATTATAATTGTCGCCATTATGGCCATTTATCTCAGCATCTATGTCTATGTTAAGTTGAAATACCGTGAAGTGGTACGCAACTTCAACGAATCTCACACATTTATTGGTGAAGCCAAACCTCAATTTGTGCCTGGCTTCAAAGGAAGGTCTGTGCAAGTCATCTATTATCTCTTCATGTTTATCTCCGGGTTTCCTGGTTTTGCTGGCATTCATACGTGGGTTGCCAAGCAAATGGGAGTCCAATCTTCGTCTATAGTCAATGTGCCGGCAGACGTAGATCCTCAGACAGCCATGATGATTGAACTACAACGAGATCAGATGGAGCAGTTTGAATCCAGAAGGAACAATATAGAACGGCAAGTTCGATCTATCTTCGTCTATCCTATGGCATATATATTCCTTTGGCTAGCTCCCTTTGGCCTTCAATGTGTGCAATATAACTACCTATTCAGCCACGGTGTGGTATTCTGGATCTCGGCAGCATCAGCTTTTATGCAGCCTTTCAATTGCGTGGTTGACAGTGTTGCTTTCTTTATTCGAGAGCAGCCTTGGCGGGACCGAGAAGAAAAGATATTCACCAAAGAAACTCGTACTAAAGTGAAGCGTGCTCTTACTTTGGAAAGGTTCGACGAGAAGACTGCTGTACCCGCGTCAGACGGCGATACTGACGGAAATAAAAGCGCTACTGTCAATGTCAAGCATTCAGCTCACACCCACCTTGGGACCGTCGAGAATAAGCATTCCCCTAATAGTAATAAGTCTGGAACTGAGAGCAGTCATTCTGGAGACGATACTATTTATTCTTACAATGAGCTCAGACAAGCTCATTTGCAATCAGGAGAGGAGTTTTGGCCGGATCCTTTTAGTGCAACCACTGCTAGACGGTTGTATGGCTGCGATGAGGAGTCGCAAGTTCATGGAATGGAAGAGAGCGAAGATGAAATTGACATTAAACAATTTCTGCAGAACGGTGCACGCGGTCCAAGATAATTTTGTTGCATTTTATTTTTGTTTAGCAAATAAGTACTCAATTAAAACCATTAGAGTAACGATAAGCTTTCTAAATGTATTTTTAATTTATATGAATTTCACATATTCTCTGCGAGTTATCGTCAGTATATGAATTTTTCACATGTTTTCGCCATGCTTGACGTAAGCTTAGATGAGATTTTTTTGTATTAGAAGCTCTGCGATGAGAATACCAGATCCAGCAGCTCCAAGTACTGTATTGTGAGATAACGTAACGAATTTGACATCCAACACTGGATCCGGACGTACTCGTCCTACAGACACTGCATACCCGCGACTGCTATCACGATCAAGTCGAGGTTGTGGTCTGTTTGGCTGCTCAAGCAGTTCTATGACTTGTTCAGGTGCAGAATGGCATGCCAGTGCCTGTGACTCTGTCTTGAACCCAGCCAGAGCTTTCTTGATCTCGTCAACGGATGGAGCAGGGCTTTTAGCAAACTTGAGAGAAACGCACGCTGTATGGCCATCGGTGACCGCCACACGGTTGCACGAGGCGGATATTCGGAGATTTTCCTGTGGAATCAAGTTGAACGAAACGTTATCATCGGCAACGTCACAGAGGATTTTGCGCGGCTCCCATTCGAGCTTGTCTTCTTCACCGCCAATGTACGGAATCAAGTTGTCCAGAACATCCATGGACGGCACTCCCGGAGAGAATCCTGCTCCGGAAACGGCCTGCATCGTGGTCAGAACAACCGTATCTATGGGCCCAAACTTGTCCTGAAGGGCTTTGAGAGGCACAACCACGCCTGCAGTAGAGCAGTTGGAAATACACACATGAATTCCCTTGGTAGAATTCCTGTGCTTGAAAACGTCCAGGTGGTGTGGATTGCACGTAGGAACGACCAACGGCACAGTAGGTTCTCGACGGTAGTTCTTAGCGTTGGAAATGACATTTATTCCATTATCGACAAACGCCGCTTCAATATCCCCGGCGACGTCGGCATCCAGGCCGGAAAAAACCACATCCAGGCCCTGGAATTCCTGGGCTTTGCACTGCTTGACCACGAGGTCGCGGGCATTTTTCGGCACCCTAACCGTCTGTTTCCAGTCGACGACATCGCCGTACTTTTTGCCGGCTGATCGTGACGATGCCCCCAGAACTGCAAGCTCAAACTCGGGGTGGTCGGCCAGCAGCAGGATGAATCGCTGGCCTACTGATCCGGTTGCACCCAGCACGCCTGGAGTTAGAAGGATTGCGCTGAAAATCGCCGTAAAATTACTTACCGACTCTCTTGACGGAAGGCATATTTTGTATATTTTTCAGATATATATATCTTTTATGATATTTTTACTGTTTTTATTGCAGACCTGATTTCCACCAGATATGACTGAATGAAGCTTAAAGCCCACAAAAAAATATATCATGTAATCAGATTGAACCTCAACTCCAATGAACCAATGCAATCGCACCCGACGCAGCCTCCGCGATTCCAGCGACATGCAAACAAAGATACCCTGATCAAGGCCACTGATATCGATGCGCTCGCCAGCAAGTACAGTGCGTTCCAGCTCGGCTATCTGTCAGATCCGTTTCTGCGCCCAATTGTGGAGTATTCTCTAAGCCATAGCAACAAGTCTGCACGGACATCGCTACTGACCAGGAAAATGCCGCTCATCAATCGAGGAACATATGTGCGGTTCCGAGCAATCGGCGATATCATGGCGGCGTTTTTGCAGGACCCAGGCCCCAAACAGATTGTCAGCCTTGGTGCTGGATCAGATACCCGTGCTTTTTCTGTTCTCGAGCAATTCCCCGAAAACGTCGTCTATCATGAACTGGATTTCGAAGATTCCTGCTCGAGGAAGGCCAGTGTTGTTGCCACGAACGAGACTTTGCGCAGAATCGTCGGTTATACGAATGGTGATGAGCTGCCCGGAGCACCTCTAACTGAAATCCACACCTCAAAATACCACCTTCATGCTCAGGATCTCCGCACTCTTACAAAAGATGGTCCCCTGTTGACGGGAATGGTTTCCGATACGCCCACGTTGGTGGTGAGTGAATGCTGCTTGTGTTACATGGAACCGTCTAAATCTACAGGTGTCATTGAATGGCTCAGTAACCAGATAACTGCTCCTCTGTCAATCGTGCTCTACGAGCCCTTCACCAATGACGATTCTTTTGGCCACATCATGTTTACAAATCTGATCACTCGTGGTATTTCTGATAGTTCGTTGAGCCAGTTTCCAACCATCAAGAGTCAGCTCCAACGTCTGGTCTCCACAGGGTTCGCCCATGCTTTTGGTGCATCCATCAAATCCATTCACGACAACTGGCTCTCCTCAGACGACCTGGAGAGAATCGACAAGCTCGAGCTGTTGGACGAGCGCGAAGAAATGAATATGCTGCTGGATCATTACGGTCTGATATGGGCAACTTCCGGGCCACCATTGCCCAGTTTTGAGTTGTTCCAGCATGACGTTCAGTATTCAAAGCCAGTCTAGGCTTCTTTTAGTCTTCTAACTTATTTGCATCATATCCGCTTCTATGTACATACTATATTACGGTTCGACCTTGCCTCCGAATCCCACCGGTATTGGACTTCCGCTGGGCACTATCGACAAAACTTTGTACACTTTGCCCATTGCCCCGCCAGACTTCTCTACAAGTCTTCGATACGCCGACTCGACTTTCTTTCTGCCTTCCTCGTCGGCCTGTCTCTCTGCCAAAACGCTTGCTCGTGCTGAAATCCCCATCTCGTGCAGCCAGTCGCCTTGCTCAGTAGGACCGTAGCTGATGACATCTGGCAATTCCAACGCCACAGCTTTTATGGCCTGAAAATCTACATCTGCTGACAGATCGGATTCTCCAGGATCAGTGAAAGGCGAAACCAGGCGGTGTTTCTTGATAGCCCTCAGGCTGTTGATGGGAATGGTTTCAGCTGGCCCGTAGTCAATTATAAGTGCAGCACCTCCTGAAGAGCCAACAGTGTTGGCCATTATTCTCGTAATCTCCCACAGTTCAGGGCATATTTCGATTTTCGAGCCTTGGGGTAATTTGGAGTATCGGGAATGAGTTTGAGGAATGATCTTACTACTCGGAGTGCTGGTCGGCGACAAATGCAAAAAGAAATCCTCACTCTCGGTGGCTCCGGATACTGTGGTTTTTCCTGGTTCTTTTGGGGCCCCCGAGTGTACCAGATACTCTCTCCATCCGTCGGCAGCTTTCTCAAACTGGTAGATGGGCAGAGCATCAAAGAATTCATGAGCAATAAAAAAAGACGGGATGCCGTCCTCAGGAACCATTTTGATACTATCATGCCAAAAGATATCTTTTCCGCTTTTTGTAGTAGATTTAAAGCTGAAATCATGTTCTTCAATGTCTTTGGAGCTTAAAAGTTGGCCCTGAGCTTGTCTGAGCGTCGGACTTGCTTCAATCATATGGATTTCACTCAATGCTGCGTTAAATTCTCGGAATCTAGAAGCACTGCGAAGCAGATCATCCATTAATGTTCCTCGTCCAGGTCCTAGCTCCACGATGCGAAATTTACTTGGCTTTCTCTGAGCCATCCATTGTGTCAAAACCCATATTCCAACCAGCTCGCCAAACATCTGGCTGATTTCCGGAGAAGTTATGAAATCGCCTGATTTTCCAAACGGATCTCGATTGATATAGTAGCCGCTAGAAGGATTGGTCAGGCATTGCCGCATATAAGCCGAAATAGATATTGGCCCGGTAGCTCTAATCATTTTCTTAAGCACTTTAGCCAACTCATTGCTTCCTGTAGTATAAAATTTTACTCGAGAATTCAATTTGGAAGCTAGGGAAAATGCATTTTTGTGTTTTCCGGCTGCTCGTGCGCATTTTTGAAGGTACATTTAATAAATAGATGGTGTCAAGTTAAGATTTCAGACGCTGCTCAACTTTTTGGCTGATCTGGTTCAACCTTGATCTGTTGGATATATATCATTATAGATGAATTTTAAACAATTTAACGTAGTATACTTGTTTTTATCGCATTGCTCAGCGATATCCGTCTGTTTTAGTCTCTTAAAAAGCAGTTTTAAAAGCTAAATTTTTTTGATTTTCTGTAATATGCTCATCATTTGCATAGTATATTGACCTTGAATTTGAGAACAAGACTTTTGACTGAGTTTAAATTTGCTTTGAAAATCCACAGGAAAAGAGAATTATATATATAATAAGTATTAGGATAAAGGAAACTCATAAAAAATATCAAAATACTAACGTGGCAGTATTTAATGGCAATATGGGCCAGACTTGTCGAACTCCGGCGACAAAGACCGCCAATTTACGAACATATTACTTCAGAACTGGAAAAAAAAGCCGTAATGTAACAACTCAACAATTTTATTTCTCATTTAGATGCAATCCACACTTAATACCGTTCTTTCCTACGTTTCAGCCGGCCCTCTTAGCTATAGCCCACCAATTGTCTCTTTCATATCCATACTCAACTACAGCCCCCCCAGCAGCCAAAATATTCTCCTCTAGTTCACCTTCTTTGAATAAATGATAATACCGCTGCGCAACTGTTTGTTTGGTGACCCACGGTGCCAAAACGTCTTGATCCATGCCTGCATCCCATCCTCGCCGCGAATTCTTCTGTTCCAAGGCCCATACATAAAAGAGGGCCTCTCCTGAGTCATCTAGCATTAATAAGACGGATTCAATGGCTTGAATTCGTCGTTGTTGTGTAGAAAAGTGGTGGATCACTGCTATACTGATAGCAAAGTCAAACCGGTGCATCTGATATGGCAGATCAAGTGCGTCAGCAGTCATGACTTCCACTCCAGGTTTCTCTTCATGAGCTATACGTATAAGCTCCGAGCTTCTATCACTGCCTATTAGAAAGATTTTCGGGTTGACACCGAGATATTTGCCGTTGCCAGTTCCCACGTCCACGCCAACTGAACCAGGGCTCTGACGTTTGAGAAATTCGTCTACCAGAGGCCAAGGTTTATATCGAGTTTGAGAAAAATGGCTTGCGATCTCGTTGTAAACTGCATGAACATATGTGTTTTCTGTATCAATAGGCGAAGAAAGATCCAGACTTGGATCGGAGGGCATTTCGGTGTATGAAACGTCTAATGGACAAGACGAAGATCATAGAATTAGATGCTATTGAGAAAGTATAAGACTCAATTATATAGTAGAAATTATACAACCGGAATTATATGACTAAAAGTATATGAAATACTTTTGATGATAATCTGCAGTCGGCAATATACAGTTGGTGCGCTCTTGGATCTAAGTGCTGCTCTTATGCTTCTTTTCCTTCTTTTTATCCTTGTCTTTACGTTCCTTATCCTTATCCTTATCCTCCTTTAGCTTCTCTTTCTTCGCACTTTTCTCCTTCTTTTCCTTTTCCTTTTTGGAGCTTTTCTCTTTTTTATCCTTCTTGTCCTTTTTGCCCTTTTGTTGCGGTTCGTCCTCCGTTGCTTCCTCCGCCTTTTCATCCTCCTCCAGATACTCCGGCTTCTCTATCTCCATAGCTTCGACCACCTCATCGGCGACGCTCTCAGCACCTCCTGTATGCACATCTTCAGTATCACTGGGTAATCGTGGTGGCAGTCCTCGGAGATCACGTTGGATTCTTCTGAGCTGACTTAGCCCTGTTACGTTCTTCTCCGCCGATTCGTCAAGAAACGACGATAATATCATCTCGGCCTGATCATTACTGATAGATTCAGTCGAGTTTACAGATACTACTGTGATATCCTGCTGTCTTCCATTTCTCACCGAGGCCATATTACTGGCAAAATCGGTTGATCTCTTGAATTTTGCTGCCAAAAATTTCTACCTTTGGCGATGACCACGTGACTGATACGAGCAGCGCATGCAAGAAGAATCAATGTCAGAAAGCTGGAAATAATTGATGAGATGTGCTAGTTTTTTCTTTAATTAGCTGATATTAGTAGTTAAGCATAGTCAATAATAGTATTATAGGCAAAGCGTTGGTGCGACACCGTTATATACATGTATATACTACCATGTCGAGGTAGAAGCTATAGCTTCATGCCCAGATCAGCTAACATCTCGGTCATTGCTCAGCTCAATTATAATTAGTCTGCCATCAGAACAGATTTATATCATTTCTTAAACTTCTTCTTCAATTGTTCCACTAGCAATGAGTATTACATTGCCATTGTAACTGCTGTGAAATTGAGCTATCATGCATATTTAACATGTCTCAATATCAGCGATTATCAGAGATCCTATCACTAACCAAATTACTGTTTTGCCTCTATGCTATCATTTATCGTGATCCCAGCCATTTCCTTACATATCGTGGTTAAGAGCGCCGCCCTAGCCCACCGCTAGATCTTTGTTCCATAAATTACATGACATCTGTTATTGGCATCTTCTCCACATACGTTTCACCGTCACTAATATGAACACGGAGAATAATACCGCTCCACCAGCAGGTGACACACCAAAGTACGTATAAAAAGCAATTGACTAATTTGATTAAGAAATCGCTAACTGGAATTTTTGAAAGTCGTTCCGACGATATCGAAATCCAGGCCGCGGCGTTACAGCAGGATCCTGCTTTCGAGGATGCCGTAGCCGCTGAGATCAAGAGACGAATCAGGGATGGTCCCACGGTTGCTGATCTCTTCGGGCAGATTATTGAGGCCGAGCGTCAGCTTGTTGAGACAAAGCGGCAGATTGGTGTGATAGAGCTCCAGACTGCTCAGGTACAGCTAAAAGAGGCCGAACTAACCGATTTGATTGTCAAGGTAATTGCGCG
Organism: Casaregolazyma lundiana; assembly: GCA_030563415.1. NCBI lineage: Eukaryota > Fungi > Ascomycota > Dipodascomycetes > Dipodascales > Trichomonascaceae > Casaregolazyma > Casaregolazyma lundiana. Next base: position 101,482 of record JAJMJF010000021.1, on the reverse strand, counting down.
AATTATTGAAGCTCGACTGAATTCTCCTGTACAGACTGCTGTCGACGTAGTTCAAAATGAAGCTGCGAACAAGCCGGCAAGAGACCAAAACGCGACGCGTATCCGGCCAAACAATGGCTCAGGACGACAGCCTATCGCTGAAAGAGGTACAGAGCTTCCCTTTTGGGATAGTCACATTCAACCTCGCATACTGGGAGGAGTGACCAACGCTTGCATTATAGGTTTCTTCGGAGAAGCTTTTCGTTACCCAGATAATAATATGGATGCAATAAAGATCTATCTAGTTGGATGGTTCTTTTCGGAACTAATTGCATACCGCGGCCCAATGCTCTTTGACAAAATCAAGGAATATTTCCATAAGTCTAAGGCATGGGTAAGTAGCAAGGAGCCAACAAAGGAGAGCTCACCGGTGAACGTGCATAACTAGTCACGATGCATAATCACTGAACACAGATCAGTAATTGTATCCAACCGATTACGATCACCTCATGTCTGTGTATCTGTTTGTTCATGTGTTTGCATGTTGGAAAAGTTTGCTTTTATATTCGTGATGTTGAGGATGGAGGTTGGAATAGTAAGGCTTACAACTATTGGTATGCTGTTGAGAGTGTACCATGTTGTCCTGTATGTTCCTTAAATTATAAAAAATGCTTTTAGATGCTTTTAGATGCTTTTAGATTAGTTTATTATTAATAGATATGTTTATATTTTCTATAGATACACGCAAATACACCAGGCTATAGAAATGATGATGAGATACAATTTAACTAGAGTTTTACACCGTACAGATTATACATGATATTCACCTTGAGAACACTTTCTCATACCGACATTGACCCTGAGATTAGTTTCTCAGCCTCCTTTGTATAAATAAATTAACTTAAAACAACACTGCCAGTATAATGACAAGAGCAATAATCAGGACTAGCAAGAAACAGCAAGACCACTTGCGCCTTTTTCTTTGGTACTCATTTGCGTCTGATAGTTGCTTCGATGCATTTTGTGTGTTTATGGCCATTGAACTGATATTGCCTTCAACTGTGTCGATTTGCGTGCCCTGCTCGTTAACTAAAGTGCCCAAGTCCCTGAAGATGGCATTGATCTCCGATATCCCCTGTTCGATTGTCTCGATATCGCGTTCCCGATCGGCTATGAGTGATCCGTGGAATTCCACCTGGTCCTGGTTTGCGACATCTAATAGAACCGACTGCTGGTTCTGTTGAATCAGGGGCGTGGTCTCCGAAGGCTGCTGCTCGCTCTCCAAAGCAGCCCTACTGGCATCCAAGCCGGCCCGTTCTCGATCCGCCGCCTCTCTCTGCAACTGTTTGAAATCCGTGAGTATTCCTTTAAACTCGCCGTTGAGTTTTTCCTGAGTGAGCCGTTGCGTCGGACTCAGATCTTTCGGGTCAATGCCATCGAGACTCTTCACGGCAACACCCACCTCCTTCAACTTGGCCAACGTCTCCTCGTTCAGACTAGCCAGACGACTCTCGGACTCCTCTGACCGTTTTCCCGGCGCATTCTGCCGCATATGCAGCCTTCGAATAGCCTTTATGTTCGAAGTCAGATCGTACAGCCCATCGGTGATTACACCCGACAACTTATCCAGCAGCGTAGCCGGGTCCTGGCCCTCAAGGTCAGCACTATCAACAGCCATAGTAAGAAAAATCACAAGATTCTGCCCAGCTGATTGCTATTGCTTGCCGGTCAATCCAAGTAGGGGCAACTGGCTGGCTGCAAGTTTGGGAGTTGGTTTCCACGACAACGCCAGTGACAAAATTCCAATTTGAAGTTGGACGCGTTGACTTCACGACACCACGACGCGCAACATGCCCGTTAACGAGAACAAACGAAAACGGCTGCAAGAGCTTAAAGCGCTGCGGACGGCAGGACGGAAGCGCATGGCGACGTACGAGGTCGAAGATGACATTGATATCTACGACCAGCTGGACGACGACCAGTTCCGCAAGCACCAGCAGCAGAGACTCCGGGAAGACGATTTCGTCGTTGACGACGATGGCGAAGGATACATCGATAATGGGGCGTACGACTGGGAAGACGGTGCGCACAATTACTATTCTGACGACGAAGAGCTTTCTCGCACGACGAAGAAGAAGAAGTCACGCGACGAACCCAGAAAGGATGCTGACTTGAGGACCATGTTCAGCAAGGTTTCTGCTATTCAGTCTAAGCCGAAACAGGTATGTGTGAAATTGTGCTATATAAGTATGCCAACTAACGTTTAGAATACAACCGAGGAAGACGACCAGTTTCTTGATGACCTCATTGGCAATCTCGACGAGCCTGGCACCAGCAACTCGGCACCAAAACAGGGCCATCTCGAAAAGAAAGCTATGCCAAAGGTAACGGCACGTGCCGTGGAAGTTTCCACAAAACCCCCTGCCAGCACGGACGTGCCTTCCTCTCCACCAGTCGACCCTCCGTCTCTGAGCCCTCCACGAGGTTCTCCGTCGAAAGATGATATCCCGACCACGGACGACGCGTTGGAGGACGAGCAGGACAGCGAAATGTTGTTGCAGACCCTCAGGCCTGCAGCTGCTACTTCGGAAGTCGCCATCAATATTTCTTCAGTGAAACCCGTTGCTCCCCCTGTTCCGGCTGATGCCCCCTCCTCAGATAGTTCACTGTCTGCAGAACCAGAGGAGCTTCCGGACATTTCTCTGTCGGATCTGGGTCAAATAGAATCACCAACTGTGGAAACGGAAGTTGCCGAACACGCAGAATTTAAAGCTTCTCTTGGCGATATACACGGTTTCTTTTGGACCGATTATCATGAGACCACTGAGGAACTTATCCTGTTTGGAAAGGCTCGCATCCAGCGTCAATCTGAGGATTTTCAGTACATAAATTGCAGCATTATTGTTAAGGGCTTGTGCCGTGAGCTTTACTTTCGGCCACGAGCCAACAAGTTGAATTCCCCAGACCAGCAAGTTGGAATTCAAGACGTATATGAGGAGGTGACTGGCTGGGTTGAAAAGCAGGCCAAATCTAATTACAAGCTTCGAAATTTCAAGGTAAAGTCTGTGAAAAGAAAGTACTGCTTCGACATGAAAGATATCCCGCGAGAGGCCGAGTATCTCAAACTTTTGCTTCCTTTTACAAATGCTGCTATACCTCCGACTTCTGGTGAAACTTATTTGCATGTATTTGGATCCCGAACCGCTATGTTCGAGCAATTTGTTCTTTGCAGAAAAGTCAAAGGGCCGTGCTGGTTGGACATTAAGAACCCTATAGTTCGAACTGCTAAAGCAACCAAATGTGCACTGGAACTGGAGGTACCTGATGCCTTTGATGTTACTCCTTCGAGAGAACAACAGAATACTCCTCCGCTGAGCATTATGTCGCTGTCTATTCGAACTGCCATGAACGAGAAGAAGAACCGCCAGGAAGTAGTGGCAATTAGCGCATCTGTCTACAAAAAGATGCACATCGATCCTTCTGAGAACGATGAGCATCCTAGAATACAAGTATATACCATTGTCAGGCCGGTCAGGAACGATTTCTCTCCCCAGATAAAAAATGCTCTCAAGCAACAGAACAATGGGCTGCAGGGTGCAATAATTGTTAAAAGGAAAGAAGAGGAAGTCATCGATGAATTTTTAACTAGGCTAAGCGATGCAGATCCCGATATTATTTTGGGCCATCGACTGGAAAATATTCATCTTCCTGTTCTTATGCATGCTGCTAAGGAGCACAAAGTGATCCGCAAATGGGACAGCTTTGGTAGACTCAAGAGAAAAGAATGGCCCAAGTTAGATAATGCCTATATGATGAAACAAATCACTTGCGGTCGTCTGTTGTGTGATTTGTACAATACCATGGGTCAGTCTTTAACCACCGCATGCGATACCTGGTCGCTAACTGAGATGTGTGAGAAATATCTAGACAATTTGAAACGACCGGAATGGGATATCGATATTTCTAAATTCGACAGCCGCGACACTCCAGAGGGACTCATTAGGTTCTTGAAGCACAATGAGAATGATACATATTATGCCATGCGCATTGCTTTGGCTATTCAGATTCTTCCATTGACTAAGCAGCTCACGGAAATTGCCGGAAACTCTTGGGCTGGTACCTTGTCGGGTTCACGTTCGCAAAGAAACGAGTTCATTTTATTGCACGAATTCACTAGAGAAGGTTACATTGTGCCCGATAAGCGTCAGCGAGCAGTTCCCTCTAAAAAGGACCAGAACGAGGAATCAGAGATCTTGCCATCTAAGGCCAAGTATCAGGGAGGAAAGGTTCTTGATCCAAAGACTGGCCTCTATAGAACTATAGTTCTTGTTCTAGACTTCAACAGTCTGTATCCGTCGATCATCAGAGAGTTCAACATATGTTTTACCACGATCGATTATGCCAAATATAATGATACAGATGGAGCGGATTCGTTGGAGCTGCCGGATAGTGGTGTCAAACAAGGAATATTTCCGCGTTTGATTGAAACGTTGGTTGAAACACGAAAGTATGCCAAGTCAGAAATGAAGAAAGCAACGGATGCCAGACTGAAGAAAAGGTTTGACATCAAGCAACAAGCATTAAAGCTAACGGCAAACTCGATGTACGGTTGTCTAGGCTTTGAAAATTCTCGCTTTTATGCCTTACCACTTGCTATGACAATTACTCAGAAGGGCCGAGAAATTCTATCCAATACTTGTGATTTGGCAGAAAGTAACTCGCTTCAAGTCGTATATGGTGATACTGATTCAGTGATGATTAATACCAATGTTTATTGGGATAAGCAAGCTGCTGATCGTAAATGTGCAGAGCTACTGGCTAGTATGGCTAAAGCCGGCCTGGGAAACAATCTTCCCACAGAGCAAAAACTGCAGCTCGTACAACACCTTGCTAAAGAAAAGGAACTCAAAGCTGCTTATGACAAGGCCGTACAGATCGGTAATCAGTTCAAGGGGATTGTTAACGAGCAATACAAATCCCTGGAATTAGATATTGACAATGCATTCAAAACATTGCTACTGAATGCCAAAAAGAAGTATGCGGCCGTTGACCTATCCGATAAGCCATACAAAGTCAAGAAGTCGAGCAGCAAAGAGGTAAACGAGTTTATGTCAAAGGCGGTGGAGCAGTTTGACATTCGATCTTCTTTAGTGGAACAACAAATCATCAAGGGGTTAGACCTTGTCAGACGAGAATACTGTGACTTATCTAAACAGGTTTCACGATTTGCTCTGAATCAAATCTTGTCAGACGAGCCAGTAGAAGAAGCTGTTGAGAACATACACGACTATCTTCGTAAAATCTCTGAGGATCTGCGAAATAACCACGCCAAGCCGCACATGTACTTGATTCGAAGAAAGCTCAACAAAGCACCAGATCAGTACCAGGGATCTTCTAAGGATCAGCCTCAGGTCCAAGTGGCTCTCAGAAGGAGAGCGGCAGGAGATATGGTTGGAAAGGATGATGTCATGAGTTATATTGTGACCACAGGCAAAGACGGCGACCCATCTACTAGTCCAGCTAATAGAGCATATACTCTTGGCGAATTCAAGAAGTACGACCTCAAGCCTGATGTGGAATATTATTTACAGACACAGATTTTGCAGCCTCTGGAAAGAATTTGCCATAACATTGATGGAATTGACAAAGGTTCGATTGGTCAATGCCTGGGCATCAAGGTTCATCAGTCGATATATACGACACCCAGCACCAGAGAGTCGTATGTTCCTTTGGAGTATACTATAAGCAATGAGGAAAAGTTTAGTGGGGCTGTACCCCTTTTCATCAGATGCAAATGTGGTCATCAATTTGAATTCAAGGGCCTGAATATATTTGCCGGTGAAACTGTCACTAGTGAAGGCATAAAATGCAGCGCATGCAAGAATGTTGTTTCTCAGACTCGCATCAATGCACAGTTGGAGTGTGCTATCCGCCATCAAATCGCAAAATACTATAATGGCTGGTTGTGCTGCAACGAATGCTCTCTTCGTACACGCCAAATAAGTGTATATGGTCGTCGGTGCCTTAAAAGAGAAGAGGCTAATTGCACGGGGTTCATGTCGTACAAATACTCCAGCAAATTGATGCACTATCAACTGCAGTATTTTCATTGGCTATTCAGTGCTGATGAAGCCAAGAAAAATGCCGACAAATCTGTTAGTGATTCCGAGAGAGCTATGCACCCAGCTAACTCTTTGCTTGAATCAACCGACATAATGACGCGAGCTGAGCAAAACAGAGCCAGGTTCACGAAGACTCAGAGTGTTGTTGAGAAATACATGGCTGATTGCGGTCGCGCTTTCGTGGATATGAGAGAAATATTCGGTCTAGCATAAGGGTGTAATTCGCGGATAATAATAATGCAATAGCTTTATAATCAGCTCAGATCCATCCCCGTTCCAAATACGTCATCTGTTAATGCAAAATCCAGGCTATCATCTAAATTCATGCCCGACCCAACATCTTGCAGACTATCAAATCCACCAATGTCAACATGGCCGTTATTAATTCCAGACATGGCTGCAGCCTGTGGCTCATCGCTGAAACTTTGAGAAACAATTGAATCTTTTCTAACCAGGCCCGAATCTTGGAACCGAACTTGAAGGTCGGCAAGACTTTTTTGTAGCGTATGATATCCTTTCAAGGCGTCAGGACCGGTATGGCCGCTCTGTTGCCTTATATAAACTACCACGGGCTCATATTTGGTATTCGACAAAAGTTCAACGACAGCACATGGAATAGAAGCAATAAGGAGACTAGAGATGACATCCAAGGTAGGATCAAATGTTCCCTGAGCCTCAGCAAGACTGAGCTCATCAAGAATGATAGAGGCTGATTGCCTAGCACCCAATAGAGCTAGAGAATGTGAAAATGTCTCTACACTATAAGGAGGTGGCACACTGCTAGACATGGCCAGCGACCAAGTTACGAATCGAGTAATGTGGTCCTTAATTTCACCTGTCAAAGAAGACGCTTCAGGAGTAAATACGACGTCGAATTTTGCTTCCACAATATTATCTGACAAGAGCTTTGTAACTTTCTTCAAAAGCTCCCCGGAACCACTATGAGAAGCAACAGTAGCAGCAGTCGATTTGTTGATGACATCTAGTAGCGGCTTGCCCACAATTGATAGTACGCTGCTGTGAAGTCTTGAGGCCTCGGGAGACCGATCCCCCGGTAGAACTAATTCCTGAAGAACGACTCTTTGAGACAGTGTAATAACCTCGGATGTCCATATCGACTGATATATGCACTGCAATGCGACTAAAGTAGTGCCTGCAAGGAATGGCTGACGAAAGTAGTCAAGACCGCTCTTTAGAACATCGATATCGACGAATTTTTTATCGCATGCGCTCATTATTTGTTGAAACACAATTGGTATAAGATTAACAAGGCCCTGTAGTGAGGACATGCGCATTAGATCATCTGATATTCCATCGCCATTGAATAAGGCAGAAATCCAACCTCCAATAAGTTCGCGCTGGCTGTCGGATAGGTCATCGATTGAGACTTGTTCAGCGCAAAGAGAATAAGCACCTCCCATGTCGAAGTATCGACGAATTTGAGTTTTGCAGAATGACTTTTGTTTGCCATAAAAAAGAGGAATGTCGTCCAGAGACATATTATAACGATGATAGACGAGAACAATAAATATGAATATGGAGCCAAAGTCCAGATAGCGATCCTGGTAGTTCATGTCGTCTTCATCGGCGTTTTCCGTATCTAGGAGCCGTATCAAAGGGGTCAAGAGGTCGCTTGGTGATATATGCAATACAAGCATATCTAATGTACTGGGGTTGATAGCCCACATAGTACATAATCTCGCGAGGTTCCTTCGATTCTGGGATAAGGCGGGGTTTGACCATACCTGTATCAACTTGAAGGTTTGCTTTGCAACTTCGTATTGCCTAAATCCATCCAAATCTTCATACTGCTTTAAGGCATTGTTCAAAATGCTGTCTTCAAAGCTGACGTAGTCTGGATTTTCGTTTGAAAATTGAGTAAATAAGTCCGATATTGTAATTAGTTCATCACCGGTTTCGTTCTTGGTAACAGATTCCGTTGCAGCATATGGACTGATATCAGGAATTATAGTATCGGCACCGAGAGTAGACTTGAAAGACTCGGGTGAGATTATTTTGAGTTCGATACACGCTTGCAAGAAGTGTGTTCGGATATCGACTGAAGTCGGAGGGAAGGAAGAGAACATTTCATCTAAAGCATCGTGGCCGCCAGATATCTGCAAGACAGTCGGACGATCTAAAAGCGTGATAGGTCTGCATACGACACTATCAATTAGATTTGGCGGGATGTCTTTAGCCAGGTGCTGAATTACAAGTGGAATCCTTTTTGTCATGAACGCACTCCAAAGATTGGTATACTTTTGAGGGCCCTGCCGTTGCATAGCTACAGCCAGGCAGTCGAATGCAGTGGTTATCAGTTGTTCAATGACGACTTTTGGTGGTTCGCCGGCCAAAAGGATATCTAGTTCTGTGTAGAACTGCTCACCCTGAATAAGACCAGAAGAACAAATGATCTTATCGAAATAAAGTAATAGAAACATGCGCGAAAGTTTAAGGGGACCCTGCTTCGAAATGGACAGCGCTTTTTCTTCCGGGAGCTCTTCGAGTTTCAGCACGTCTCTGTATGTTTCTTTGAGCTCGGTTGCAGAGCCGTCGTCTGCCACTTGCAACGACGAAATGAAATCGGAAAGAGCAGGTTTGAAATCTCCACTGACGGATTTTGGATCACTGAAGGAAGATGATTTGCCCAAAACCTTAAGCAGAAATGCCAATGCTCTCAGTTCTTGGGCTGAGCACTCCTTTCTTTTTGATAGATACTTCGAAACGCTGGGTTCAAGACCTTTCAAAACATTTGCTGGTAAAGCAGGCAGGTGATCCAGACTTTTGGCAATATAGACAATGAATAGATGTTTATAGTTCAAAGCAGATTCAGAAACGTAGTCCAAAACAGAGGCCAATGACATCTTACACACCTTGGGATCGAGAATTAAAGCCACCAGGTACTCGAAAAAGAGCGGATCAAGATAATTGTTATCGACAGCGTGGAACAGAAGTGTCACGGTTGAAGAGCTGTCGCCTTCCTGGAGTTGGCTCCAGAACCGGATGAACTGCTGGTTAGGAGTAAGTAAAATACGCAAAGAGTCAGCAAACATACCATCTGAACGTCCCATCGTCTATACAGAGATACCTGAAGTAACTTTCTGTATCGATCTTCGGTCGTCGAGAGCAATGTGACTGTCATAAAGCCGTCGTAATTGGAAGAGTGGAGATGGGCAGTTGAGGAAATAGGAAACACTAACTTTCTTTACTAACCATATATCGAAGATAGACAATTTTCAGCAAACCTTCTTTACATATGTATAGACTTGAATTCTTGTGCTTGAGGAAATAATTAACTAGTTTATTAACGTTACAGCATTTGGCATGCTTGTCTGTTTGGATCGCATGAGAGCCAGCTGGATTCATGCCATGAAGTATAATCAAGCACACGCGCAGGTACAACGGCCTTGGCTGTCAGAGAGCCAAGCGGGGACCGACGTTTGATTTAATTGCAATTAACGCCGCGAGAGCTTAGCAGTTTATTATAGACCGCTGAGTCTGTTTATAGAAGTATCGTCATGGCGGCTCGTAATCAGAAGCATGATCTAACATCGAACATGGCATTGAATTAGAACTTGTCGCCAGGTATTCTTATAATATCCAATTGACTGCATTCTGGACAATTAGAATGCCCGATAGCAGCAGGGAATTCCTGCAGAAACGAGCATATCTGTCAAGCATGAAATCTAGCGTATATCTCGGCGCGCTATTGTTCTCGAGCAGTTCTGCTAGACATATCTGCATGTAATATATCCTTAATAGAAAATTTCATATAAAAATGATAAAATGATAAAAATTTCAAAATTTAACTTTATGGTATCCTCTATTATGTTGTGTTTTAGCTTGCCCAATTTCAATTTCATCCGTCCAACGATAACAAACCATAATAACCAGCATACCGCGAGATAATATAAATTACCCGACGATCCCACAAATTAAAATGTAAAATGGCCCCTGCACTAAAATCCAATGATGCACACAGGACGCTAACTTTACAGATACTCGACCGGTTTACCAGCCTTTATCCGGAATTCAGGTTAATTGCGATGTCTGGGGCGTCTAGCCCAGAAGACTCCGGCGCCGACAGCCCCAACGCCAACGTTGCTGAGCTGCTTATTGCAGAGAAGGATAAGCAGCTTGCCTACAAGGATAAGCAGCTTGATGTCCTGCGCGCCGACAAGGATAAGCAGCTTGATGTCCTGCGCGCCGACAAGGATAAGCAGCTCGCCGACAAGGATAAGCAGCTTGATGACTTACGCGCCGACAAGGATAAGCAGCTTGATGACCTGCGCACCGACAAGGATAAACATATTCAAGACTTGCGTGCCGACAAAGATAGAACCATAGAACTTCTGCGCGAAGGCGACAATGTAACACTCGCCGCCTCTCTTGAAACGCTCGATTTTCCTTATTCAATTGCTGACAGCGGTTCCAGTGGAGACGCGACGAACGCCTCCAGGAAGCCTACGCCTAGCAAAATAGAATACATTACCGAGCATGCAAGCTTGAAGGAAGACTTCGATATACTTGTCACCCATGTCATTGGTCCGGGATTAAAGATTTTCCCTAATTTTACTGGCTCCTTGCAGAAAGTGTTGGAGATGCACGACGAACTCAACTGTGAATCGTCAGCCCGATGCCATGTGCTGTTTCGTCTCTTTTATCCAATCAAGCTAATATTGATGTCGCTGCAGAAAATACCAGCGCTACGTGAGATCTATGGGCTCACGGATGACATCCATTTTCTTCATCGTATTGATCGAAAGATTATTCCTAGAATGATCAAAAAAATTCCCGGAATGTGCGATATAGGTTGCATCGCAGAAAATCACGTCCAATATCCTGTAGAATTGAAGGACCCAACCAAGTGGCCACCCGAATTGGTGCGCGAGGGACTTTACTCCGGAGAAACTCACTTCATTCTGGCTTACTCACCCGACGGCTCGTCCGACAGTTCTTCATCGAGCCGCAGCACTTCACCAAACGATTCTCCAGCCACATTGCAGGGAAAGTTGACCAGAGAGTGCCAAAGGCTGAACCTTGCAGGCCTAACCCAGATCTGCAATTATATGTGGCAAGACTGCACTCAATATGGTTTGTTCAGCACGAGCGAGATGATGTTCATTCTTAAAATTGATGAAAACGATCCCGGATCAGTCAAATATACATTGCACGACGCCCAAGAACTTGAGAAATATGAGAAGGGCACTTTGGAGTACCTCAAGCACACTCCGTCTATGCAAATCCTATTGCTAACATTAGAAGAATTAAGAACTACCAAATCAGAACGTGAAGGAACCTCTTTGTGTTCCGCCTCTTGGTGGAGCACGGTATCAAAATTGGAGAAACACGATGTAAATGCATTCGACGTTGATGATATTGCAAGACTTAAAGGGTGGAAACGCGAGATAAATGCGGTACAAACCAATAACGCTCCTGGTGATGACACTGGTAGCACTTCTGGCAATACCACTGGCCCTGTTGGTACAGATACGATCTTATCTGGTGAGAACCCTGTTGGTACAGATACGATGTCACCTGGTGAGACCAGTAGAAGAAGGGTTTCGGATCCGACCACCAGACGCCGATCCAAGCGTCCAAAAAGAGGTCGCCAATAGTGCCTAGCCTTCGATCTGTTGAGAAGAACACGGGCTTGCTGCTATACCAAATTTGCTGTGGCAGATCTGCATTTGTGTGTTTGGTTTGATGGAAACAAAGGGAGTTTTACGTGTATAAACTATTTGTAGCAAATAAAATAAATGTAGTAAATAAACTGCTAATGAGCACTGTAGCGACGGTATACCTACATTTTTATTAGTAAAGAATTTGAGCTCCGCATTTATAACTATAGACCAAGAAAATTTATGCCGATTCTCTTATCCAGTACTAGAAAGATTGTGGTATCAGTCGGTTTAAAGTCATGCCCGTTCCCAAACATACGCATGTCAACAGTGTATGCCAACAACATCATGTATTCCAGATAAGTAGTTGTACGAAGAGAGATACCAAGAGAGATGAAAGAATAGCTGCCTCTATGTTGCTGTTTGGGCGAGTGTCAAGTATCAGAATTTGGACTGAACAAATCTGAGAAAAAATTCAATTATTCTCGTTCCGGTTTCTCCTAACTTTTCTCCAATTAGGTATCATCAGATCAACAAGCCATGGCACCAATAACCCGCCGATATTTACTGCAATCTGTATCAATTCATTTTCTTTTGCTATAAAACTATCCCTGCAGTTATCGGACCCCTGACAGCTATTTTTACCTACACATTTCCAATTGTTTATATCTTCTCTTCCTCCTATTGCAAGACACCCAACTCCCAGGTAGACTTTTCCAGCTCAACTTTTCAATAGTACTTCCATGCTTTCAAGAGCACGTACGTCTCTGCTTTCAAGAGCACCTACTTCTCTGCTAAGGTATGTGTATCTGCTCGCTCACGTGAGTATATCTAACCTGTAGCCATGTCACACGTCCGGTACCGTCCGTAAAATGCTTCTCCTCATTCACTGGTCCTAGTGTTCTATCGGGCTATCGAGCTCAGATCCAAGGCCCCCATTCATTCACTCAGGCATCCATACCATCTACAAATAGCATTTCGAGCAATAACGCAAACCCGTTTGCAGTGCAATGCCGATGGAAGTCGCTAGGCAATTTCTATCAGCCGTCTACGGTTCGCCGTAAGAGAAAGTTTGGGTTTCTGGCCCGACAACGATCGCGAACTGGCCGATTAATAGTCAAACGGCGCAGGCTCAAAGGCAGATGGTATCTTACGCATTGATGTATTGGATGCATATTTACGGAGCTATTGTATATAATGAACATTCAAAAAAAAAGATAAATCACATGCTTCAACAAGCAGATCATGTTGGTATTTTCCCACTCACAAAATTTCTCCTTCTTTCATCAATGGCCCTCAGCACTCGAGCTGCGCAACCAATGAGTGCACGACTGGGCTCGGTCTTTGCATCTGCTTATCGACCGAAAATACACTCAGCATTGTATCCTGTAAACTGCCGATTCGGCTCAAAAAAGAAGCAGGCTGCCAAATCTGAGGCCAATGCTCCATCGCAGGCTCGCCTCGATGCCAAAACCATAGCACACCAGCGAGAAAAAATAGCATTGAAGGCAAAGGCCAAGCAGGACGAGGCTCGTAAGGAGGCCAGAATCCGCCTGGAAGCTCGTGAAGCCAGACGAGGCCCGCTGTTCATGGACATCGAGACGGCTCTGAGGTACCTTCGGGCAGCAGAACTCGGCCATCCGCCTGGCAGTACTACTATAAGCCTAAGCATGCGGATTGTTGCAGAAAAAGGTGCCAGTCCTATTACTGGCAGCTGTCGGCTGCCGAGGCCACTAGCAAGCGAGCGAATAGCTGTGTTCACCAGTTCTTCTGAAAGGGCGGCCGAGGCCCGTGAAGCTGGAGCGGCGGTCGTCGGCGGAGAAGATCTTATAGAGAAGGTGCGCAATGGAGACATCAATTTCGACCGTGCTTATGCGACGCCAGAAATGGCCAAAAAACTGCTGCAGGTCGCCAGAATCTTAGGACCCAAGGGCCTAATGCCGAATGCTAAGCGTGGCACTGTCACTGATGACATTGGCAATGCTGTCAAGTCGGCAGCTGGAGAAACGTCATTCAAACAGCATGGAGATATGCTGCGCTTGTCGGTGGCTCGGGCTTCTTTTACCGACTTGGAGATTGTCAGAAACATTGTCGAAGTCACCAATAGCATTCGGTCCAGCATTGCCAATTCAGGAAACACAAAGACAGCACACATTGGCAAGGCTGTGATAACTACTTCGCGGAGCCCGGGAATCGTGATCCAAGTGTAAATGAGGAGGAAGATAGAAGAGCAAAGCGGCCTTATGGCATGTACGGCATGTATTATACTTGTAAATATACATCTTGATTATTGATCATTTATGGAGTTTGTCGGTTTTATACACATGGACTGGTGCAAATATCCCCTCATACAATATTCGTAATAAGCATGATTTCTCTTATTCCATACCTCGTATCTCCGTTGCATCTCACACCTTGGGAATTCTACGTGTGAACATCAGCAGGAGACTCGCATCGCCATGGGTTCCGAAGCTCAACAAACATTCATTCGACGATGGATCTTCCTGAGTTACTTGGTAAGTGGCTGATATTAGTGTGGTGCTTATGTCAAATACAATGCTGACAGTCTGTAGCTCGTCGTTGTGCTGGTTGGCGTGCCCATATGGTTGAAAACCACAAGTATATATAGAGCACCGCTGCCGTATAAAGACATGGATTACTACGATAAGTACATTGATCAGGAGATACTGGTGGAAGTGCCTGTGTATTTGGATGTCGGAGACGAGTTTCCCGACCTGGCAGAAGCTACACAGCTCATCATAGACAGCGATCTCGACAGCCAGGGTGTCAAGAGCTGGCGAATCAAAGTTCTACAGGGCCAAGGCGGACCCTCTGATTACAATGTAGGCTTTAGAGTCGGCGACTCGAACGTCTATACAGTCTCTTCGTTCGCGAGAGACGTGCTTATAACATATACGGTTGACCTATTGAGCATTGGACGGCTGCCTGATCTGGTCGCAGGAGTACTTGGAGACCATGTGTTTAGGCCCGAACTGGACATCATGCAGACATACACGGAGAATTCTCAGTCAGATGATGATAAAGTCGTTGGATACTCGCAAATGTATCATATCACCTTCTCGCTGCTCTCAGGCGGCCGTGACCCACTTGAATGGGATATCGACGAAACTCTTCGTGAATACTTTAGCCCTCTAAGGCAAAGCTTGAGTGCAGTCACTAATTTCACCGTTGATACCCAAGTCCAGTACTATTCGGCAACAGGTTGTGAGCCGGTCAGAGACCACGAGAACAACAGCTATATTCTAGACCAGAGCGATCTGTCGACATTTGTCAATTTTGCAGAATGGAGCCTGACTTCCATATACCAGCAACCTTCTTTGCATTTTATTCTTTACATTCCATCAGAAGAACAGACGCCAATGGTAATTAAAGAGTCGCCTTCTAATTCGTTTCTGATACCCCAATGGGGTGGGGTCGTTATACTAAACAGACTGGACACCAACTACAACCATTACAGTGCTTCTGATCTTCTTCCTGTGCTGGAGACCTTTTCTTCCCAGTTCTTAACTATTCTGGGTGCTCCGTCTCTTCCTAAATCTCCGTTCTTCAGAATCGACTCTCTCTCGCGAATATCTACCGTTCGAGCTCTCAAGTCGGCAGCCTCCACTTTGGGCTCTCTTTCAAGGCTTGTCTTGTCTTTACCGAACATTGCAATTCCACATCCCGTATACGATGCAGTTGAGGATACAATAGAGTCGATACGGAAATCTCTAGAGGCTGTCAAACATGGCCAATGGGATTTGGCTATACAAGAAGCAGGAAGGGCGCAGTCATTGTCTGAGAAAGCATTTTTTGATAAAATGATGGTACAGCAAGTGTTTTTCCCTCAGGAACATAAAATTGCTATTTATTTGCCTCTGCTCGGACCTCTTTCTGTTGTTTTGTTTAGTGGTCTGACGAGGATCAAGAAGGAATGGTGGGTCCGACGGCCAAACACACCTTCCTCTAGCAAAAAAAATAAATAGCATGTATATATCTACGAATGCGCATTTCCTTAGTCTATTGTATAATATCAAACAGCTAACTGCTATTTTTTATTGGCCGTCACAATCCAGTTGGCCCTCAAGCCCTTGCCTTCAAGAAGCTTAGAAATGGATTTTAGATGATCGCCTTGTATTTGTATCTGCAATAGCGATGAGCCATCTTTCACCGGAAAAACAGTCGATGCACCTGCACAAGTCACCTTAAGCTCATTTGCAATAGCAGTTGGATCCATCAAAAATGCTTCCAGTCCAGTAATCTTAGTCACAACTTTGCGTCCCATTCTTCTTTCGGTTCCAATATTTATATTTGGAGTAGGCCCCTTAATCATTTTTGACTCAGACTCTCCTGGAACGGTTATAGTATGAAACGCGGAGCATGTACCTTGGAGCATGCTCAAGAGTTTATCTCGTCCAATTTTCTCATTGGCTTTTGCCCCTTTCAGAGCTCCAACTAGCTCCTTGTCTGGAGTTATATATTTTCTGTCTTTTGGCTGAGAAACAGATTTATCCAGTTTCGAAGATATATATGTGTCTAGAAGCTTCTTGAGTTGAGCATTCGTAAAGTAGCCGTTCTTATCGACCTCAAGTTTGTTGAACATTGCCCCAGCAGCGGAATGAGGTCGCCAATACTCAGTAACAAAGTATTTATCTGAGTTGGATGCCGAAATTTGCTGATTGGCTCCTGTGGACTGACCTTGAGGCTTCTTAGGCTTGTAGATCTGGAACTGAGCTAGCTGAGGATTGCTAAAGTTAATCGAAGTAATTACTAGCTCGCCGTTTCTGTCACGGCATTTGATTAAATTTTCTTTCTCCATAGACTTGAAGAATTTATTGGCTTTCTTCCAGCTGGATTTTTTCATCTGTATGCACGGATCATCATTAGGAAGGTTGACCATCATGAAACTAGACAACGTATTGCTAGGAACAGGAAACTCCAACGATGATTTATTACTTTCGGCCAATTTTAGCACTTGCACGAAAGACTTTTTCAAATTGGCATCAATCTCTTCTGTGGAAAGATCATGCAAGTTAAGATCAGGCATTAGGTTTTCAACAGTCTCCTGCTCCGACTGGCTACTTTCAGCTCCGTTTTCAGAACTTTCCTTAGCAGCGTCAGTATTCACATCTTCGACAGGAATCGATGTGTCTAATTCCTCTGGCGGAATCATAGACTGCCTGGAATCCGGTAGAACAAGTTTATCGTTGATAACGTTGATGATCTCAACACCTTTACCAGATTGATCTCGACTGAAAGTGCCGAAATCAACAAGAGAAATACCTACAGCCACAGGCACAGTAGGATGACTTAAAGTAGCCACGGCGACAATGTCGCCTTTCTTGACACCTGTTGGAAAAGGCTCAAATATGCCTTTGCACATGAGATCGGCCCCATTTTCCAGATACTGCACGGTATTATCTACGGTTAGTGCACGAGGAATCAGAAAGGGGCATTCCCACAGTAATATTATAGTAGGAATTAATCTGGCTCGCATTTCGAGCCATATTGGCCGGTCATCGCCATCGATTAGCAGGGTCGCACGCTCGTTTTTCAGACTAATTTTGCCAGACTTCACGTCTTTCGGAAACAAGGCAGCTTTAGCGGAACTGGCCAGCACCGATTCGTCGACTCCAAAAGCTTTGCATGCAACTGACAAGAGACGTCTGCGCTCGCTGGACTTTAATGGAGTGAATGTTTTCTTCATGGTATGAAGCTGAGTTTGGCTAGCATCCTGTTAGGAAGGGCAACTTGTTGTTTCTATTTAGTGAGTGGTGTACTCACGTGACATTCTTTATATATATACGGGTCTATAGCTGTTTTTATTCATTACAACTTTCGTTTACCGTGATTGTGCTATAATAGTACATGTCCTGTATCGGATATATATTATAACACTATATTCTCCTTTGACGTTGGTCTTTCGAAAGTTTCACCGCCGTCCCGAACCCAGATTCCAAAGGGTGCTTGCAATCTTGTTTATTTAACACATCCCAATCGGGAAATATGATCGATTGTCCAACAGTGAGAGAATCCGAGTGATTCAAGCATTATTCAATATTTATAGTTCAGAAGTGAAGTAGACGAGTAAGAGCCGCATGGTAGCAAGTAATTGATTTTTCTGGATGAAGTGCGAATTCTAATTTGCGCCTCTAATTTGCTTCTGAGATTGGTCCGATATAACTGCATGACATCGAATCGCTTATGGAATAAATCTACAACTGTCGCATGAGGATTGACATGCCAAAATCGTTAGCTACGCATTGAATGGCTTCATACAAATAAAAATATCTGCGGATGAAACTTACGTTGCAAGCCACCTTTTTTTCAAAAACATCCGATCTTCCAGTAACAAGGCCTTTGTTGTATAAGTACAGAACTTACGATTGATTCCTAACGACATATATTGACCCTTGCTCGGGAGTAAGATGCCTGGGGTCCATGCGCTTGCAGTGGACCTCAAGCTGCACGGACTGTGAACTGGATTCGTGACTTCAAGCTTCCATTTTCCAGCATCTAATCATGTCATACACCTTAAATACATTGGACAGTCATTGTCTCTAGTTGTATGATGACGAGATACATTCTATTTAGGTAGACATGCTTTTCTCGCCAGCGTTAGCTCTGTCTCCACTGGAACCGTTGTCAGCAATTGAATAACGAAAGCCGAGCGCTTCAAAGGATGCAAAAAGCGTTACATCAAAGGTTTGTTTTTATCTTTGTCGGCGCAGGTAATCAATATGCCTATCTTTGTCTGCGCGCACGAGTTCAATCACCCTATCCCTGTCGGCGCGCAGGTCCTCAAGCTGCTTATCCTTGTCGGCGAGCTGCTTATCCTTTTCGGCAAGCCGCTTATCCTTCTCTGCAATAAGCAGCTTAGCAAAGTTGACTTTTGAGCCGTCGCCGCTGGGCGCCCTAAGCATCGCAGTTAACTCGAATTCCGGATAAAGGCTGATAAACCGGTCGAGTATCTGTGAAGTTACCGTACTATGGGCATGGGATTTCAGTGGAGGACTCATTTACATTTTAATTTGTGGAGGCGTCGATCAATTTATATGATCTTTTGAGCATAAATTAGATGCCTCTTTTCGGGTAGCATCGTACGGGAGCATATTTGATTGCACTTTAAGGCATGAACTTTGCGGTTAATTCCCAAGCATGCCTACCGGAGCAATGTAAATGCAATTGTTGATGATTTTATTTTATCTGCTGAAGCCCAAGACTTCAAGTGCTTGTGCTGGAGTTATTTTACAGACCATTTTAGTCGCAGTATGACCGTCATCGACGACGCAATTCCCGTTACAACTGTGAAAATATATTAGTACAGATATTGAAACTTGATTAGTTGATTCACGGACACGTATATACCCTAAAGTAGGGTTGCTGAGACTTGTGCTTGGACTGGTTAATAGAAAAGTTGATGTTCCTATTTCCTTGGTTGCCCCACGCCAACTTCAAAAGTCAATCTCAACTCCATGAGATATATCAATGAAAATATAGCACCATGGAAAATCCAGCCAGCTGCTGTTAGTTGGTGTCCCACAATGGAATTGCTTGCATTTGCGCCTGCGTCAGGTGACCAGGTCAGTCTTTATCGCCTGAGCGGCCAGAAAGTTTGGACGACCAACACGCGAAAACGCGCCAAAGCGCTATACTCGGCCTGGAAAACCAATGGCAAAAGTTTAGCAGTCGTCTACGATGATGATAGCTACCAGATATTTTCGGTTTCTACCGGGAAAATCATTTATACTAGCGAATCAGCCAAAGTTACTTATGTGCAATGGGTTCAACAGATCAAAAGCGAAAAAGACCAAAAGACGGACCGTCCTGGCAATTTAATTGAGGTGGATTTGCTGAGAAGCCTTCCTCGTCTTCCAAGTCTACCGTCGGGCCGCCAGGTGTTCGCCAAGCTGCCTAACATGGACCTTTCAGGCATGGATATGGAGTCTATGGAGTTCTTGGCTGAAGGTTTCACAAACGGGTCTCTTGGGCTTGATTTATTTGATTTCTTCTCCGTTGGCGGTGATTCTACATATTCTCAAGATGGCTCTAGGATCATTTCACTGGATGCTGCGCCAGATCTCTCTCAGCATTTGACTCTTGTTCGAACTCAATCAGGAGACTTGAATCTCACTACGTATGCCACCAGAATAGTGCAGAAATTTGGCCATTTTTATCTTTTAGAAGTATCATTCGTCCCAGCCATGATCAGAGCTACCTGTGACTACGTATACGATGGCCTAAGTAGTCTTGTGGGCGTAACAGAGCAGAGATATGCTGTGACCCAAAAACTAGCATCTGCTTATAGTACCGATGACGGTCTCACGAGCGGCTTATTCGACTGTTTAGTGGCAGGGGTATATACGGATCCGCTGAATGAATGGTTGGAAACTATTAATGAAAGCGGGTTCAAGAAGTACGCGGCAGGGATGTGGAATAGCTACGATACTTCCAGAAAAGTACTTTTTGAAAACGTCCTACCGGGATGTGAGAGGACGATCATATTACTTTCAAAAGTGAGGGGTTTGGCGAGATGGACAGACCGTGGGTCAGTCTTCGGGCTAGATCCCGCGCCTCTTGACGATACGTTAGAAAAGCTGGTGGACCTAACAAAAGAATGCCATCAGCTGCTTTGGCGTTTGTCTGACGAGCTCGAGTTGTACAGATCTTTTATATCATGGCTCGAGAGTTGTTTCAACAAGTATTTAGATCGAACCATGAACAAGACTGGCATTGAGACCATTACTAAAGAAGAAGTAGCGACAAAGGAAGTCGTAAAGTTCTTAGGAACATACTTCGACGATCAGCAGGCAGGCGGCAAGATAGTCGAGTCACTACTTGAAAATTCTGGGGATTTGCGTGTTTCCTGCAATCATATTTTTGACCAGGTAAGGAAAGCTATTCGTCAAGAATGTATTCAGCAAGAACCTATTTGGTTGTCAGATTCGGTTTATAGTGCCGAGTTGAGAAATGGAGGCCAGAACTTGACTGTTATTTATTTGCAAAAAACCGAGGATACCAGTGAGCTTATAATTTACAAACTAGTATCCCGGGATGGGTTGCAATTGCAAAAGTCACTACTCAATATTAATAATCAGCCTTACACACAGGCTGTATTTATCGATAACGAGGACATGATGGTATTACAGGGTAGCAATCTCATTAGATTCAATTATTCCCTGCTGGAGGGAAATTGTAATATTCAGGTTGTGGATGCTCCTGGTTACTCTGAGACCAGTCTCGACGGTTTTAGTGCAGGGTATTTGGCCGTGAATGGCCACCAGGGACACAGAATCGGCTGCCTAGTTGATAAAGATCAACAGCATTATAAAATATTCGACTTGGATAATTATGCATCATGAATGTCTGTGTCGTACTTTAGGTCTTGTCGTGGATAGAGCATGCGGAGATTGCCAGTGCTAGCATCTTCCTCAACAGCATAATAGTTAGCAAGACATTGCATAAGACGTCTCACATAGAATTTTCCGGTCACATGGGAGCTCATCCCTTTTGGGGAGGCGATTTGCTGTTCAATGTAGTGAAGAACAGGCAGATCAACGGGCCTGATGACGTCGGCAAGAAGCTTTTTGTAGCATCTGTTTACTATGTTTTTCTGCCTCCGCAAAGGCAACGGATTCCCTGATACAGTGCCTTCTATGGGCACATCCAGAACAAGTTTGCGGCTATTATACCCGAAAGCCACCTTGTTGCGCTTCAGCATGTGGAGAAACCTGTAGAAGAGATGTGGGGAATCGTCCATGTTTTTAAAATGAGCACTGAATGAACCGACCCCCGTAGGAGGATGCAGATGCTTGAGCCGAAATGCAATATTAGTGTGGTTTACAGTTGGGGTTTTGTGAAGAGTAAAAAGCGGCAGTTCGGTGGTATTGATGGAGCCGAAGACCTTATCGAGTATAACGGAAGCAGATTCCACGCCCTTGTTCGAATTGGCGCGACGTAACACCTGTAAATAGTCATTTGCGTGGTCCATCAGCCCGTTGATTTTGCGGTCGTTCGTCACGTATTTGAAAGCCATGAACGACTCATATATATAGGCAGCGAGGAATTGACGGCACAGAGGATCCATAAACCGATACGATTCCCGCACCAATTGGCGATAAATACCAAGCACATGCTTATAGGTATGCACATTCACATAGTGCGGAATATTCAGTGCTTTGAAGCTGCTCCGCGACTGTAATATCTGGTGTTTTGTCTGGCTGAGCAGCATTGATGGCTTTGGCAAGCTTGGGATTTGATCTTTCAAACCTCCAAATGACAACCAACGAGCACAAGGAGGACGCATACGATGACTCGGAAAATGAGGACGAGACGTTCCAGCAGGTCACCATGTGGGCGTCAGGGATCTCTCAGGCGAACAACTTGAGTGAGGCAGATATGGACAGGGAACGCATGAAGATGCTGTTGTCGAACTTCAACGGGGACCAGATGGCCCGTTACGAGGCATATCGACGAGCAAACATCAACCGGGGCGCAGTAAAGAAGTTAGCAAACGCAGTTCTGAACCAGTCGATCACTGGAAACGTCGCAGTGGCTCTGTCGGGCATGTCCAAGGTGTTTGTTGGTGAAATTGTCGAAAAGGCTCGAGACGTTCAGAGGAGAATGGACGGCGATAATGGCGGAGAACCTCAGCCACTCAGGCCTGAGCATCTACGTGAAGCTTGGAGACTTTATAAACAAGAATCTGGAACTATACCAGCAGCGAACTGGCGTCGTCAGGGTGGAGAAGGTGATGGGCTCATGTTTCGGTAGACACATGGAGTTCACTATTTATTGGCGCATCAAAACTAAAGTGCTAAAGCGTCACGTTCTTATTCTCATAAAGTTCTTCTCACTATTAATGCCTGGTTTATCACTATTCATTCTTACAAACGAATCAATGCTCCATACCACTTTCGTTTGTTCGTGCTCTCGGTCGACGACGACTCATCAACATCTTGTCGTCGTCCATTATCCAAATCTACCTCGAACGATCTCACAAATTTGGTTTTAAACCAAAATTTGTACCCTACCCAAATGATGAAATACACTGGCAAAAGTATATAAGCGTCGACAAAACTGCCGGCCTTGAATGGCGCAAAGTTCGACCATCCTTGCACAAGGGCCAAAAATATATTAGCACCTAGCCCGAAGTAGGCATTCCATGGGTACAAAAGTGACTTGAAAGGAAGCTCTTCTGGAGTTCGGCCTTGCCCAGTCCAAGCCCGTCGAAACCTTATATGTACAAAAGATATACTGCCCCATACTAGGAATGTCGATACACCACTGAGATTAACAATGTATTGGTATGCCTGTCCTGCACCAGTACTGACATTCATTAGTGCCAGAAGCCCGAACAGATTGGTCAATATAATAGCAAAAACCGGCACTCCGCGTTTGTTCGTATATCCAAGAAACGGGGGAGCTTTCTTCTCTTGAGCCATGAACAGCACCGTTCTAGACCCAATGTAAATACTGCTGTTGATAGCAGAAATGCATGTCACCAGTATGAATGCGTTGACTAGATGGACCCCTCCCTGCCAGCCCGCATTTTGTATGGCAATGGTTATTGGTGATTTCAGAGCCTTGGGGGCATTGGCGCTGATGAGGCCATCTGAGTTCCAAGGAACAGTCAGACCAAAGAAAAAAGCAGAGCCCATATAAATAAATATTATTCTCCAGAAGACCTGTCGAATGGCCAAAGGAACTGCCCGGGCCGGATTTCGAGTCTCTGTAGCTGCAACAGCAACACTTTCGCAGCCTGCATAGAAGGTAGAGCAGAAGACGAAGACATTGGCAACACCCCTAAATCCATCTGCAAAAGCTCCCGGATGATGCCAATACTGGAATCCTATAGCGTGGTTTTGCCCTATAATGCCGCCAGAAGCATAGATTATCGAGAAGATGAAATAGGCAACTAAACCAAGCAGCTTGATTAGAGCCAGCCAGAACTCGGATTCTCCAAAAGCCCGCACACCGAGCAACTGGAAGGCCAAAAACGCACCCCAGAGCAGTAGCAGATAGCCGTATAATGGGACTTTTGTGCTCCAGAACAGAAGGATACTGCTTACAGTGTTGTACTCGTTTGCTAGCACGGCAATCCAGATGATGAAGTAATTCCAGCCTACAGCAACACCCATAGCCTTGTCAACGAATCGATCAGAAAGCTCTGTGAAGGCGCCTCCTGTAGGATACAACGTGGTCAATTCGCCTATTGATTGCATGACTGAGAAGGCTAGGATGCCAATGACCCCGAATCCGATGATCAGGGCAGCAGGACCACCACTGGCTAAAGCACCTCCTGCACCGACGAGCAAGCCAGGGCCAATAATGCCTGCCAATGCCATCATTGATAAGTGTCTTGTTCGCAGACCACGGGCGACGCCCGAATTGGGGTCGATCATGTTATGATCCTGCTCATGATCTAGCTCCAGCTTTTCTTCATCTTGTGGGCCATCCTCAACAACCGACCACGGCGGACCCTCCTTGAATAATTCGGTGGGCATTTCTGGATTTCTAATTCATAAACGTCCACCTCTCGGACTGATATAGGAAAAATTAAGAGGATCGAAAGAAATTGACATCAGCAACCTTGGCCATTGCGCAATTCTAAGGGCTAGACCTGGTGCGGCTCACCACAAAAGGCATCGTTGAAAAAAAAAGGTTTTTTTATCAAAACGATCAAGCCAATGCATTATTACTGATCAGAAAATAACATCATGATATCTTCCATGCGTCTCTCGCGCTCCTGCTCTTTGCTCATGCCGAGGGTGACCGATAGATGCAATTTCCGCTCCTGCACTTTGAGCATTTTCTCCTCTACCGTGCCCTCAATAATGAATCTGGTTACCGAAACGTCACGTGCCTGCCCCATACGGTGGACTCGATCTATGGCCTGCGATTCAATGGCAAAACTCCACCAAGGGTCCATGATGTATGCTTGGCATGCGCTGACAAGATTCAGCCCTACGCCGCCTGCTTTCAGACTGATGAGCAATGCATGTGGTGTGGGATCATTGGCAAATGTGTTCAGAACCTTTGCTCGATTTGCCTGGCTCAATGATCCATCGAATCGAAGCGTGGGAAACCCATTATATTTGAGCTCGTTCTCAATTATATCCAAGAATCCTGTGAATTGAGAAAATATCACCACTTTTTCTCGGAGTTCCTGTTGTCGTAGTGCGCTTAGAAGCGCTCGTATCTTAGCTGACTGCCCCGTGCTTCGATATCGTTGAAGGGAAACACCGCTCATATCTTCACCGTGTCTCTGGATGGTATATATACATTCAATTGTTTCGCGACAGATCGGGCAGGCGGCTCGTTGGCCCTTATCCTTCTGGTAGGCGACATGTTCCAACAGGCAGTCCAGGCAGCCAACATGGAAGCAATTAGTAACCGCAGCTGCATGCTCAGCAACTTCTTCTGTACAGATGGGGCACTCACTTTTGAGCCCATCTGATATCTGAGCCATGACCTTTGCACCGTAAACACTGATAGGCACAGCTTGTGAGTTACCTTCGGAGGATGACGGAAAGTTTTCCAGAATTGCCTTCAAATCGCCATTATTCATATCAATCACATTCGTATCGACAGAGGAATCCCTGCTCTCATCTACAGTCTCATCTTCAAGTTTCTCCTGGTTAAACTTGGCCGCATTTAGTACTAATGACGGGTGACAACAAGCCTGTCGGAGTCTCAGAATTTGAGTTAATATGGTCGTGTAGTTCTTGAATAGGACTCCCTTAGCAACAGACTCGTTGAAAGAATCGCGCACCCTGGCATACACCCAAGAATACAGATTGCGTTCATCTTCAGAAAAGTCAACTTTACGAATAGAGATGGTCTTTTCAGGCAATGAAACTAACGGTTGGCCGTCTTCCATCTTCATATCCTTCGTTCGTCTCAGTAATATTGGTTCGATGATACCCTGGACAGTGGAAATCGCATTCACGTAACCGCGACCCCCTTGAGATTTGTCGCTGAAAGGATGAGTAACACATGATCTCCACAGAGCAAAATTTGACCATGGATCAATACCTAAAAATTTAATCAGGCTGTACAAATCTTCAAGTTTGTTGACAATAGGAGTGCCTGTAAGAATCCATTTTTTCTCAGCCCGTAGATCATTGCAGGCTCTGGCTGCAATTGTTGTTCTATTGCGAATATTGTGGCCTTCGTCCAATATGACCCGATGAAAGTGAATTCCGAAAAAACCAAAGTGAGCGACTTCAGGGCACTCAGACCATTCTCCTGTGATATCAGTTTCGCTTCGAAATTTCGCGAGCCTCCTATGATCAGCATGAAGAGTTCCATAGGTTGTTATCACTAAATCCGGGGCAGCATCCGGATTATGGAGGAGTTTGTCTCGCAGTATTAGCTGCGAACTGGTTCCGTAACAAACAAAGACATTGAGAGAGCCGGACCTGTGTGCTTCTGCTTCCCATTGACTTAGTAATGACATCGGACAAACGACCAGCGTTGTATTACACGCAAAATCAAATCTGGTAGTAGAGAGTTTAGATTCCCTTGACGAATGCACTAATGCCAGCGCGGATATTGTCTTTCCAAGTCCCATCTCGTCTGCTAGGATGCCTCCGAGAGCCTTTTTATTTTGCATAGAGGGGAAATCCAAGCTCAGGTCTCCGCTGTGAAAGTTCACGTAGAAAAACCCCTTATCTTGAGGCCATGCAATTTTCTTCCAAAGAGGAGATAGCGGCTCTTTGTATGTAGGATCTTTGTATCGGGGATCCTGTTTCTCTTCTGTTTCTCTAAAGAGCATCCATTCGAGGCCCTTACGCTGGTATGGTCGCAGAGTGAGTCGAAATGACGCTGGAGGATCAACACCTTCTAAACTAGCATCTGGAGAATTTGATCTTTGATAAAGACTGTTCAGTTCTTCTTGAGTGACTTCTTCATCGGGGCTGGGGCTGGAAGAAACAGCCTCAGAAGCAACAGCCGCATCCAATAGACCTAGGCGTACAAATAAAGTATTGAGCCCTTGTTTCCGTAGTCGCAACAGAGCTTCAGTGGTCGTCTCCTTTGAATTATCAAAGAAGGTTTCTTGCATTGCTTCCTGCTTAGCCAAGTCCGTGCGGGTAAAAGCCGACCGTAGCAAATAGCACTCTAGCTCGATAACAACGTAATCGCCGGGATTCAGTGTAAACTCAGCGTAGACGCAGGTACCTCTGAAAGTACACAGCTTTGCTTCAATCAGGATCGCGACAAATTTAGCATCTGCTTCAGATAATCGAGCAAAGCTCGTGCCGGTATGTTCATTCACAACCCTTACAACATTATCTCTGGTAGCCTTTAAGCCACCGCGTTCCAGTCGTAGCACATCCCCAAATCTCACCATACCATTTCCGTGCCTGGTTGCCCATACTTCTGCTTGGATGCTGCCGATCAGCTTTGAACCATCCTGCCATGAAGCGTCGTCGTCCGCCTCACACACCTTCGACCTTTTAGTTTCCCGCCCAGTATCCTCATCATCACTTTCTTCAACGAGCGGAGTCCTCGGTGCAGTTGAGGCCAAGTTATCCTCAAAGTAATAGTTGACCGCTCGTTGGATGTTCCCGTCGGACCGCAGCCTCAGTTGCTTAATCTTCTCAGCATCAATAGCAGTGCCTACAATAGCTGTCAGCTCATCCACGAAACTGAGATGCGCCTTCGATTGGTCTTGCTTAACTTGTTTAACCTCCTGAGCGCCGGTGACCCTTGGAGCAGAATGTCGGTCGCCAGATGGGCCTGATGGCAAAGGCAATAAAGCTGGCTTTTCCTCGAGCACAGTCACTTCCTCCTTGGCCAGTCTCGAGGGAACAATATCCCCGTCTATCTCTACGAAAAAATTTGTCATGGACAGCCCAGTAACAAGTTGAAATGCAGTACCGGAGCTTATGCGTATCAGCGACGCGCGTCGGACGGTGAGATGCGGCTGATGGACGTTTATAGAAATTGGCTACGCTGACGGCGATGAATGATATGGATGAACGGGTAGAAAATTATAGTGTATTTATTTCTAAGTACCGTATCCAAGCGTAAATATAATCCTAATCAGCCATAAGTAGTTCTTGTTTCTTATAATCCGCTGTCAAGGTGGCTGCAAAAGGCTATTAGACGACATGCACGAGCGTGCCAGACACGAGCGTGCCAGACCTGAAACAAATAGCCAATATATTCACGGGTACTAAACTAATTTGACAGAAACAGAAGAAATGTTGCAATAGGCAGCTGACACAAATAATTCCATTAATAGAGAATCGGGACTAAATAACTTTCATACCTTCAATTAATATTCCTTATCGGGCAATTTGGGAATCAACCCGTTTTTCTGGGCCATCAGGGCACAACCCTAAATATCCCAACCACAGTCACAATTCCCACCACTCGGTTGCACTCACGAAAATCCCATCATTGAATTTCACAACTCTTTTTCTCCGTTTCCATCAACCTCGACAGTTTTTAATAAAACCAACTCAACATGGCAGTCGGTAAAAATAAGAGACTTAGCAAAGGAAAGAAGGGAATTAAGAAGAGGGTCGTCGACCCCTTCACCAAGAAGGAATGGTACAACATCAAGGCTCCCTCGACATTTGAGAACCGAGATGTTGGTAAGACCCTCGTCAACAGAACTACTGGTCTCAAGAATGCCAACGACGAGCTCAAGGGCCGAATCGTCGATGTCTGCCTTGCCGATCTTCAGGGACAGGAGGACCATGCTTTCCGACGTGTCCAGTTGAGAGTCGATGAAGTGCAGGGCAACAACTTGTTGACCAACTTCCATGGTCTGGACTTCACCTCCGACAAGCTGCGTTCATTCGTCCGAAAGTGGCAGAACCTCGTTGAGGCTAACGTCACTGTCAAGACCACGGATGACTACTATATTCGAGTATTTGCCATTGCTTTCACCAAGCGATTGCCCAACCAGGTCAAGAAGACTGCCTATGCCCAGAGCTCGCAGCTTCGACAGATCCGAAAGAAGATGACTGAGATCATGATCCGAGAATGCACCAACGTCACTCTTGCTCAGCTCACTGCAAAGCTGATTCCTGAAGTCATTGGCCGAGAAATCGAAAAGGCCACCCAATCCATTTTCCCTCTTCAGAACGTCCACGTCCGAAAGGTTAAGCTTCTCAAGCAGCCCAAGTTCGACCTTGGTGCTCTGCTTGCTCTGCACGGTGAAAGCACTGTTGACGAGTCAGGCAAGAAGGTGCATAGAGAGTTCAAGGATGTCGTGTTGGAGTCTGTTTAAAGATTTTGATCACATTTGAAGAGCAAACTATAAAAATTACGTTTACATACATAATAAAAAAAACGCCTCAATTTTACGTGCTGGCGCTTGTATTAAGAATGCTCCATCTATTGAAGTAATTGCCACTGTCGTGAAGCTGAGAATATGCGTAACGTTATCGTAGATAGTGACTAACTTTTTCAATGCATGTCTATTGCCCGTGGCCATTAGTTTCATGACCTTCTTCGTAGAGAGTGTCATCTGAAGTCTGTGGGCCCGCCCCTACTTTTGTAAGAATGACTCTTTCGACTCCTTCTGCAATGGATTTCTTCCATTGTGCGTGAAGCGATATATCAGACAAGGGCTGAATGTGGCTCTGACCGTTCCAAGGCAGCTTAGCAAGAATAGCCTTGAAAGTCCCCAGTACTATTTTTTCGTCTTTCTTAAGGTAATATATCACAGCATTTGGACCAGCATCGTAAGTGTAGGCTGCGATTGTGGTCCCAGCATGGGCATTGATAGCCTCAACGACACGAATAATGTATCTAGAGGTATCATTCATATAGAACACAGGAGGATAGCTATCCAGGCATACAGCATGAAACTGGTTGGAGTCCTTCATGGTGAGCTCGGCGAAAGCAGGGAAGTCACGGTCCAAAATGGCTTTCTTCATGAGCTCGAATCTCTTTGGCACCACATTCTTAACTCGTTCTGCAAACAAGTCCGAAGTATGGACTGTGAGCTGCATACCCTGAGTAGAACCGGTATCTTTCTGAGCCGAGCTAACGACCAGAATTGCTGCTTGCATTTCGGGCCAGTGGGACTGGGGTGCAATTTGGACCGCTTTGGAGTCGCCGCCGCCAGGATCAGATCCCATCTGCCAGGCCACGTAGCCGCCGAACAAGGAACGGCACGCAGATCCCGATCCCTGTCTAGCTATAATAGACAATTGCTCGTCTGTCTGCGGTAATTTGTATAACTCAGCAACAGCTTTAACCAGTGCTGCGTATCCCGCTGCAGAGGAAGCCAGTCCGGCCGCAGTAGGGAAGTTATTCTGAGACACAATACGAAGCTTCATCTTGCTTAAAGGTACGTCTGACGAGGCTTGAGATTCCACGTCTTCACGCAGACGACGGAGCTGGCTGAACAGCGTAACCAGCCGCTTGTTTCCTGGTACATCTTGCGCCTTTCCGTTCAGAACAAGAGAATCCTCGGAGAACTTGTAACTAGCACAAGCAGTGGTCTTTGTGCGAAGGTCGTCTTGACAGAGAGTCACGGAAATGGAGCTATTTGTAGGAAGGTTGAGCACGACATCCCTTTTTCCCCAGTACTTGATGGTCTTGAAGAGATTAGTATAAGGAGAAAACGTATCCATATATCTGCTTTTGCAACACTTACCGCTATATTTACAGGAGCAGTCACAGTAGCAGAGAAAACGTCGTTTTGGGTGGCCATTGGTGTGAAATATCGACGATTTGGTTGACGGAGATGCAAAAGTGATTTTGGTCGAAAAGAGTATAAATTTGCTTACAACTGTCTAAAGCGCACCAACAAGGCCATAGGCTTTGCTCAGTATGTGAATAGGTTAAACTGTATAGGAAGGTGATTTGATAAATAAGGCTGAATTACCTAAATCGGTAATTGGCAAATTGGCTGTCGGAATTGAGTTGGTTAGGAGAGTGCAATCGAACAGTTCAAGCTTGTCAGATCCAACTCAACAGAGCAATTGGCAAAGTTCGACCAGAAGAAAAGTACGAGTCAATTTTCTGAAATATTAACCAGTATTCATTTTCCAAAATATTAAATAATATTCATTTTCCTCCTTATTCGTCCATTTCAGCATCTCTAAATCTCATCATCTCTGATCTTCTCTTCAGCCGTATCCGAACTTTCTCATCACCAATGAGATCGGCCAATCCTCGCATTCTGCCGCCTGCTCTTCTGAACAGGCCTTTTATACCTAGGCCCAGTATAATATTATTGTCTAATACGCACCTACGTAATGTACGGCTTCTTTCGTCGTCTTCAGCTAGAGATAATGTTGCAACGGCAGCTCCGGTTGATCCAGTGAGCCCAAATAACCAGCCAAATACACCAACTCCTCCTTCTACATTCCCTGAGAAGTTTGTGGCTGCTCTTCCTCGATATGCTCAGCCATATGCGAGACTGGCTCGCTTGGATAAACCCATTGGCACTTGGCTGCTGTATTCACCCGGAACATGGAGTGTCACTATGGCTGCTGCTTCTTCTGGGGCTCCACTCACCCAGACTGTTTCTACCCTTTGCTTATTTGGAATTGGCTCATTGGTCATGAGAGGCGCTGGGTGTACAATCAATGACCTGCTAGACAAGGACTTGGATAATAAGGTGGAACGGACAAAGACCAGGCCTCTTGCTGCTAAAGAAGTCAGCACGCCTGCTGCCATCACATTCTTAGGCGCACAATGCTTTACGGGCTTGGGCATTCTTCTATGTCTGCCGGCAGACTGTTTCTGGCTATGTGCTGCTTCGTTGCCGTTTGTCTTTACGTATCCACTGTTCAAGCGATTCACTTACTACCCGCAGCTGTCATTTACCTTCTGCTTCCAGTGGGCCGCACTAGCTGGTTTTGCGGCTATGGGCGTATGGAATTGGCCCGCTATGTTGACCCTATATGGGTCTGCGTTCGCATGGGGCATTGTCTATGATACAATCTATGCTCATCAGGACAAAAAGTTCGATGTGTTAGCCGGAATTAAGTCCACTGCTCTCAAGTGGGCCGATCGCACAAAGCCTATTCTCAACAGACTGGCTGTAATACAGATCGGCCTGTTGGGATTGAGTGGGTTCTTTGCTGGCATGGGCCCTTTCTTTTATACTGCAGCAGCCTACGCTGGACATCGCGTATTCAAAATGATTCGTAAAGTCAATCTCGATGATCCTGCAAGCTGCTGGTGGTGGTTCAAGAATAATATTTACACCGGTCATTTCATCTGGCTCGGTGCTGCAATGGACTACTTGGTAAGGTTGTTCATGTGAAAAATGGTTAGAATATAATACATCTGTACAACTATACACGCACATGTTATAAGTCTGCAAATGACGAAATGCCGCTCTTTGCCTTCTTCCTCCCCTTTTTACCTCCCTTTGAATGCTTTCTCTTCTTTGGTTCACTTGCGTCTTCTCTATCTGAGGATGGTTCGTCATCTACCACGTCTCCTTCCAAAGCCCAAATCTTCAACTTCTCCATGCTGCAAGTCACCAATCTATAGCTGTAATCAAGCTCCAGCATAGAGACCTCTTCGGTGCTTGAATGCCGCCATTCATGCAGGATTTTTCCTGAACTTGCATTCACCAATCTCACTTTACCGTCTGCACTTCCGGTATACACTTCATTATCTTCTTCGGCAGCAACCACACAGTCCACACTCTCATCACCAAGACGGACTCTATTATGGTGATCTTCAGGATTGTCGTTATACCATACAGTCAAAACCCCTTCGGACATTCCAAAGACCGACAGTAACGGACTCACGATAGCACCACAAAGAACCTCGTCTTCCTGAGCGTCGCTTATCGAAAGAGGTTCCGTCTTTCTAACATTGACATGAGCAACCGTGTTGGAACCAGCGGTAAGAAAATGATACTTGCCGTCACGGTGTTGTTGCAGGCTCACTATGCTAGTTATCATATCTTCATGTACCTTCGAAAGCTGGAATTTCAAGCTAAGGTCTTCCAACGACAGACTGCTGACGCTTGCAAGCTCATCCCCAATAACAATTAGCGACTCTGATACTGCCATTGTCGTTGGAATATGGCCCTTGTCGAGCCTCGTCTTCGCGACGACTTTACCAGACGATGCCTTGGCCTTCTTCACCACGCAGTCACTGCCAGCACTAATGACATACTTTTGACTGGGGTCGTACGCAAGTGATCGGACCGACGATTTGTGCCGTTTTGTTTCCCACCTCAGGTTCAGTAAGTCCGGAGAGGTGCTCTTGATCTGAATGGCTCCATGGCTTTTACGCTCAGTTTTATAGCTATAGCATTGAACGATGCCGGAGGAAAACCCCAGCACGAACTCGTTTTTACTGGGATGAAATGCTACGGCAAAAAGAGGATCTTCATCAGAAAATTTCCTAGAAATAAGAACCTGGTTGGTGCTGATTCCCATAGGTGATGAGCAGAAAGAAAATTCCAGTGCGGCTGGAAGTAGAAAGTTCAGAAACGCTAAGCCAAATGATGCTGATGTATATTACTTTTGACAGGTCAAGTATAACTATACAGCACTCTTTAAATAGCACTATCTGACATATATATATATATATGAAAATATACGGTCGATTCGGCTACTGTTTCTTCTTCACTGATGATCAAGCCGGGTAACCATCACGACTATATAAACTTCCAATTTTCCAAAACACCTCTTCTTTTTTTTTTTTTCTTTACAAATCTCTAAAGTCTTTTGGCTTTGATCAAGTGTAGTATCTGTTCTTTTCAGTGTAACAACTGAAACGGTACCACTGGTACCTTCAATGTTACTCTTATTTTTGTATTCCGCTTCTGATCCGCTTGGCTTGCCAATGATCAGAAGCACAGTGTCGTTGCTATTGCACTGCCGGCAACTGACGCGAATTCCCTGAATCTTTGGGCTGAGGTCGGGCCAAGGGTGCAGAGAAAGTTATTAAATAGATTTACGATGTGTGAAGAATGTATTCAAGTATTGTAATGATGATAGTGTTTTCTCGAATGCCATGTTTTCTAGAGGACAACTGTAGATACATGTAGATATATACCGGCAATGTGTTGTAGTAAGATGCCGGCGTGAGAAATGCATATATCAGGTGTTGGACTGTAGATGAACTCTGAATATTCAAATACAGGCAGGCCGTTATGCTCATTCAGTTGTACCGACAGCTTGTGGATGTAAATCCATACGGCCAGAGGCATTCTAGTTAACGCTAAGCTTTTAGCATTGCCACAGGCCAGCCGATATGTAGATCAGTCGTGCCATCACGTACGGTGAGTCGCCATAGAATAACCTCAGATACTTGTGCAGATGCAAGAGAACGCCACAGCTGCAAATCTGACGAAATGCCATGAAAACAATAGCATTCGAGAGCGGGCTAGAACTGCTATATAGGAGCATCACCTGCTAGGGCGCATATTTTGCTAGGGTGCATTTTACTTTGCCAGAACGTGCGTTTGTTGCTAGACATGGCTTGCTAGCAAGCCACCTTGAGTATCCACCATCCAAAACTTAGCTATCATGTTCCGAATATAACAAATACTTCAATATATCCGTTAAAGTAACAATTCCGGTAAATTTGCCACTTTCATCTATGACATAAAGCCTGTGGATTCGAGATTTTCGAATGATATCCATTATTGTATCCAGTTTATCTTGATCAGTACAAACATAAACACCTTCAAAGTCTTCAGGGCGGCGCATCAAAGCTTCTCCTACAGACAGAGACAAATCGGTGTATATACCACCCTTGATCAGACTGAGCACATCGACAGCCTCATAGCAGTTGACGAGTTTGCCATCATCATCCACAATAGGCACCGAGGAGACTTGTTTGCTTGAGAGAATGTGAATCACATCTATAACAGGGGTACTCATGTTGCAGGTAGCAATGTTTTCATGAACACCGATCTTCAGATCAGACAGCGGCTTCTGCAGCATTTGAGTCTCCTTTATGCAGTTCAATGCGACGAATTTGAGAATTCGGTAATGGGTGAGGACGCTTACAACAATTTCCCGGCCGGTATCTTCCTCGACATCGATCAGCGGGATACGACGTGCGCGCGACTCGATCATCTTCCCACATGCTTCGTACAATGACTTGAAAGGATGGGTCGAGATGGTTTCTATGGGATCAGTGCCGATGGCCTTCTCAACGTCTCTCAGGCCCGCCAGTGTAAAGTGTTCCACACGATCCATCTGGTCAGGATGCTGAAAGTAGTACTGTATAACATTAATATAATCATTAGTAGTCAGCAAGCCCGCGAATCGGCTGGTATCGCTGTTCCAGAGCGGAGCACTGACAATGTTGTTTTGAAGCAGAATGGTCAGCGACTTTTTCATGGACAGCGAAGTATCTAGTACAACCAGTTTGAAAGACACTGGAAGCACGTCGTAGGCCGTGCGAGCAACCAGGAAGTCCCGAATGCCCTGGACGCCGGAGTGTTGCAGTTGGTCGATTGGCGAAGGCATGTTGGAAGGTTGGCAAGCTGAGAACTAAAAGTGGAGGGAAGTCGGCGATGGAACAAAGCCATCATTGACCCGTTGATTCGCCGACACGAAACTGCCTCAACCTATAACATATGCATAAACACTTGTATATATATTTCCAGTACCATTGCTATTTTTTTTTTACTCCAAATTCCGCTCTTTCCGTGCTTTTCTTCCTTTCGTCCACTATCGTCAGCCGCGCCTTAGTAATGTTTAGGACAGCGTGGTGCCCTCGCAACTTGTCTTTATACCAGATATTCAGCAATTATGGCCCGAATAAACCGTCTACTTGCTGTTCTGGCGCTGCTGGCAGGCCCAGCGTTTGCTTCAGATGTCGTCCAGCTCACTGACAGCACGTTCAAGGATTTCATCTCCAAGAACGACGTTGTTCTTGCCGAATTCTACGCTCCATGGTGCGGACACTGCCAGGCACTTGCGCCTGAATACGAAGCTGCAGCAACTTTGCTCAAGGACAAAAACATCCCCATTGCCAAGGTTGACTGCACCGAAGAGGAGGCTCTGTGTGCAGACCAGCAGATCCAGGGCTATCCCACGCTCAAGGTGTTCCATGGCCTGGATAATGCCCTGCCTTACTCGGGTGCCCGAAAAGCGGACAGTATTGTTTCTCATATGATCCGCCACTCTCTTCCCACTGTCAGTCTGGTTAATGCCGATACCATTGAGGCCTTCACGAGCTCAGACCCTGTGGTTGCCATCGGTTTCTTTGATGACGACAGCTCCAACTCCAGTTTCACTTCCATTGCTGAAGTTCTCCGAGACAAAATGGTATTCGGAGCCTCCAAGGATGCCTCTCTGGCCAAGTCCTATGGTGTCAAGAAACTCCCCGGTATTGTCGCTTTCAGGAACTTGGACGAAGGTCAAGAAACTGCTGTCTTCACTGGCGACTTTGAAGAAGCTCCAATTTGGGTCTTCCAAGAATCGTTCCCCACTATCGGTTCCATTACCCCAGCAACGTTTTCAGGCTATGCTACCTCAGGCTTGCCGTTGCTTTATATTTTTGCTGAAACTGACGAAGACCGCGATGAAATAGCCGCTCTTGTCCGTCCTTATGCAGAGAGTCTCAGAGGCAAGCTCAACGTAGCTACTCTGGATGCGAAGCTTTACGGACGTCATGCAGAAAATGTCAATCTCAAGGAGGAGTTTCCGGCGATTGCTATTGAAAATTTCGAAGAGAAGGTCAAGTACATTCACCCACAGACTGAACCCATTACTAAGAAGTCAGTCAAGAAGCTACTGGACGCATTTGCTGACGGTACCCTGGAGGCTAGCTTCAAGTCCGAAGAAGTGCCTGAAGTCCAGGAGGGCCCAGTTCACATTGTGGTAGGCAAAAACTACCAAGATATTGTTCTCGATGACGACAAGGATGTTCTCATTGAGTACTATGCACCTTGGTGCGGCCATTGCAAGAAACTTGCTCCCGCATACGAGGAGCTGGCTGCCTTGTACTTCAATGATCCGGAATTCTCCAAGAAGGTGGTTGTTGCCAAAGTCGATCATACTTTGAACGAAGTGCCCGTGGACATTCCCGGTTATCCTACTATCAAGCTATTCCCAGCCGGCAAGAAGGATGCTCCTGTCGACTTCCAATCGGCGCGAACGCTTGAATCATTGGCTGCCTTCATTAAGGATCATGGAACCCACGGTGTTGATGCTTTGGAAATTTGGAAAGAAAAGCAGGCAGCTGCCGAAGCAGAAGCTGCTAAGGCTGAGGAATCAGAACAAGAAAAGGAAAAGAAACCCGACGCTAAGGATGAGTTGTAGTTATATAGTTTTTGACGATTTTGTATAAATGTATAAGTTTTATACAATAGTATTATTAGGTGACTGTCGTTATGGCTGCGTAAACAGCTTTCATTATAAAACTAAGGCGATTGGTGAGCATGGCTGCCGGCTTTAGGCGGTGGAGCCAACGTCGGATCTGCTTTTGTCCGTATAAAATCTTCATCACGATTCCTTTTCTCTTCTTCATCAAAGTATGCTGAGAGATCAGCGGCCGTTTGACTGGGGCGATGTGGATGTTTCTTTCGAGAAAGAACTGACGGTGCCAACGGCGAACCAGTAGATTGGGTTGACGAATTGGCAGGAATAAATAAAGAAGAGTTTTCTGAAGATGGAGAAGCCTCGAAAAGCATTTCGCCAGGAGCAAAGCTCGTAGAAGGATGGTAGCCTGACGATTTTCGGCGATGCCTGTCGACAACGGCCGGTAATCTATGCAGCAAGCCATAGCCGACCCCACATCCAAGCAAGCCAGAGCCGCCCCAGTCGGGATTCGGCCGAATAGTGACGGGTCGTAAAGTGTCGTAATCATGGTTATATACATAGAGCTCAATGGACGGTGGTTCGCTGTCTAGTTGAACCTTCTCTTTGACGGTTCCATCTTCGTCCATCTGCTGCTGGTAGTATGAGCTGACAATTCTCGAAACGACGCGCGCCAACAGACCCTCACCACCTGAAGCAAGCAGGCCGTTTTCAGCACCAACAATGTAATCAGCATGCGAAATAAGGCCTGCCAATTGAGCAGGGGAGTTGGGTGACACGTTCAGAACATGCCACACATGGTCGGCAACACTTAGCGATGTCCACTGCAAACTCAGCCCCAAGCCGAGATCGCCTTCTTCACTGGTACTTCCAGGAACAGCCACAGGTAGCGAAACTTGGCGTTTTATACGTCCTTTCGCAGACCAGACGGTCAGAGTTATGGTGGATCCACCAAACGAGCTGACCTCGTTCACAAACGCCTCAATGGGCGGCTCCTCAGGCGACACTGCGGTCTCGAAGGACTTGCGGCTATCGTCAGGCGTGCGTGCTGACGGATCAACCAGCTCATGGCCATTGAGACCAATGACGAAGTCGAACAGAGACTCCAAGCCGGCCTCGGAAGCTGGCGAGTTCTGATCTACATGAACGATACGGAATCCATATAAAGGAGTATTTGAATTGCCATTGGATGGAGGATGGTCATCGAAGGATTTGACCAGGTTTCGTGCAAATGCAAACATGGTTGGTTTGAGAAGCCAAATTGGGAAGTGGTGAAATTAGAAGATGAGCTTTGGGGAAGGTGAATAAACAGAAGGAAAAATATATGCATATTTGTTTGTTTATTTATTTATGTATTTACTTAGATAATATGATATATTTGATAATACTTTGCTCAAAAACATCATTGTCACTTTTCCTTTGCTTGCCTTTCTCCTCGTACTCTCCTCTTCAACTATCCATCCTACTTGCACCATCAATGGACCCATTCAACCAGGTGTTTGGAGATGCAGAAGCACAGCTGAAACATACCGAGCAGCTGTTAAAAGAATATCAGGCGTCTTTTAACAGCAATATTCTAGCTGATTTAAACAACTCTGTCCAAGAACTGGTGGAAACTATCCATGATCTTTCACAAAGCATAGGGGCTGTTCAAGCCCAGCCTGCTCAGTTTGGGCTTACTCAATATGACATTGACTCCAGAATCACACAGGTCGGTCGTCTTAACAGCCAGCTCAGCGACATTCAGCAACATATTGCCAATGCTCGCAAAGAAACAGTGGCTGCAGCTGCTTCTGCTGGTCGTGCTGCTCAAATGGAAGGCAACAACATGGAAGCGACGGACCGTCCTACTGCAAGCAACATGGCGTTGGCCATGGAAATGGAGGAACAGGACAATATGTTAGACTCGGTGTATCATACGGTGAATTCTCTGCGCGAGCAGGCCAATGTTATGGGTAGCGAACTGGAAGACCAAACGTATCTTATAGAGGACTTTGATACTCAGGTGGATACTGCACAGGACAAGATCAAGAGAGGTCTTAAAAGGGTGGATTGGGTTCTGAAAAATAATAGGGAGACTCTGAGCTCCTGTTGCATTACTCTTTTGATTATAGTATTGATTATTTTACTGGTTCTGGTTCTGATACTATAATGGGCAATTAATAGCAGCATCACAGGCCACTACAGAATTCTTGTCGTATTTCAGGCTGGAATGGTATCATATTAGCCGATGGGGTAATATTAGCTGTTATACGTTTGTTAGCAAGGGGTCTGGGTTATAGTGCTGGGCTGGTCATAATGTCCTTGGTCATATGTATTCTATGGTCATCAGGTTTTCGAGCATCAGCATTAGAGGGTCATGATGTGTATGGTATATTTTTCGTGCTTGCTTATTATTATTCAAGGCAACCTGCATCTGCACTCGGCTACACTACGGTGGATCTGACATCAGTTTGATCTTATCAGACATATGCAGAAGCATCTCAAAACGTGTCACAATATGACACAATATTATTCTCGGAAAACGTCAAATGGCAGCTTATCATCATAATAGTATTTGCTGCATAAGCATTGCAGCTAGACGTTTCATGTTATATATCTAAACTGTCAGAGTTTGCACCCTTGGAACATAGCAGACCTGTCAATAGTTATCTAAACACAGACATCTAAGCATAAGAAACATGCCAAAGCGATTCCAAGGATACCCAAACTGCACTTTCCACCATTATATTTGTAAAACAAGGCTATATTTTATAAATTTTTCTCTATTGGTTGTGTAAATTTCAATCATTATCAAGAGCGAACAGTCATAGCAACTGTATGAAGCAATGGACAATCCAAGGAAAACAAAAACTTTTCGAGAAGTATAGGCCCATAACGACAATAACAAGCCTAGTACAAGATGCCTTTATAATTGCGTAAGAAAATATATACCAAACATCTATTCTACTCCAATTGTAGTCCTCCCCCCGGTTGAGCTCTCAGAAGCGGCTGTCCAGCACCGCACGGGTTGGGAACAAAATGGGTTGCAAGTTTTGCTAACGACCTACCAATCACCCCACTGTAGTCAGTGATAGCATCAACGTATCAGCACGCCCAGCACGCCCAGTTCAGCACTGGCAACGGCCCGACTATTCTGCTTTGCTTCAAACCAGTCCCATGACGGAGGAAATTGTCATTGTAGGCGCAGGCATTGTTGGTGTTTGCTGTGCTTACTACCTGACACAGCATCCACAGTTTGACAAAACCAAGTACCACATCACAATCATAGAGGCAGTGCGACCTGCATGTGCTGCCTCGGGGAAAGCGGGAGGCCTGCTTGCAATGTGGGCCTTTCCGCAGCAGCTGGTGCCACTCTCGTTCAAGCTGCACGAGGAGTTGGCCTCGCAATATGACGGTGATAAGGAATGGGGATACCGTAGAGTAACTACTGTGAGTCTGGAAGGAAACTTTGCACAAAACGTCGGTGAGAGCCTCAATGTGGGCCCGCGTGGAAAATCGTTGGGAAAGCTTAATGCTCCTGTCAAGAGAATCCAGCAGGACCCGGGCTTACCCAGCGACCTGGACTGGATTGCCCCCGGCATTGTCAATCAGTGGTCCAATCTGGGAGGCCCTGATACAACGGCACAAGTGCATCCATATAAATTCACCACTTATTTATTAAAAAAGATACTGGAGACTGGGGCAGCAGATCTGGTGTTGGGCAAGGTTAAAGGCATCTTGTCTGATCCCCAGGATGGCTCTTGCACTGGGGTAAAGTACGTTGAAAACGTATCACAGAAAGAAGTACTTCTTAATGCAAGCAAGGTACTTCTGACTGTGGGTCCATGGACTAATACTTTATTGCCGTCGTGCCCTATTAGTGGCTTGCGAGCGCATTCCGTTACTATAGCCCCCAGCCGTCAGGTATCAGCATATGCCCTATTTACCGAGTTCAAAGTCCATCGCAACAAGTACGTTTCGCCAGAAATTTACCCGCGCCGGGAAGAAGTTTACGTGTGTGGAGAAGGCGATAACGATACTCCAGTTCCCGACTCTGCCGATGACGTGGATGTGGAACGAGCCAGATGCGACGATTTGTTCCGGCATGCAGGGGCCATTTCCCCCGTCCTCAGCAACGGCCGAGTTCTCCGGCGCCAGGCATGCTACCTTCCAGTCATTGACGTTGCCTCATGCACGGGCCCGCTTATTGGTCCTACAAATGTGGATAATCTTTATTTGGCAAGCGGCCACAGCTGCTGGGGCATCAACAATGCTCCAGCAACAGGCAAAGTCATGTCGGAGATTTTACTGGATGGCCAGGCC
Source organism: Casaregolazyma lundiana (assembly GCA_030563415.1). Taxonomy (NCBI): domain Eukaryota; kingdom Fungi; phylum Ascomycota; class Dipodascomycetes; order Dipodascales; family Trichomonascaceae; genus Casaregolazyma; species Casaregolazyma lundiana. The sequence goes on along the minus strand of JAJMJF010000021.1, from coordinate 60,232 downwards.
AAAAGCGCCAGTGTCCAGGGACTCGAGCCTTTTATTTTCTTTGATGCTACTGAGTTTATACAATAAGTGAACATTATAGATAGAATCTATGTTTTGGTGTGCAAAACACCATTTGTTGCGTTTTATTGTTTTTTGACCCAAAACGGCCCAACCGCACAATTTGATCCACATTGCCCCATTAGGCCCTTTTTCCCCACCAATTGACCTGCCAAATGGGCATTGATAAGTAAGTAGAATGAGCGATTGAGATGAGAAAAGGCCTTGGCTGGAATCAGAGCTAATTTGTCAAGTGTCTGGCAGGAGTTTGACTACGAGCGCAAGTCCCTGAAGCATTTCATCAGCGACTTTATAGCTCAAAAGGGCCGATGTCCACGGCTGGCCGTCGATGCCTTCCAGTGGATCATGCAGCTTGAGGGCAATCCGTACGGTGCTGACGCTAAAGGCTTTGCCAATCTGTGGCTCCGGCGTCTTCTCATGTTCATTTCGCTGGGATGCCATCTCGTCGTGGTGTTTGACGGCCCTTCTCGTCCTTCCTTGAAGAGAGGCTCTGTACGAACAGATGACTGTCAAGATACAGAGACAGTTGATATGGCCAAGAAAACTCTCGAAGCGCTGCGAATTCCATACGTAGAGGCCCCTGGAGAGGCCGAGGCCGAGTGCTGTGTGCTGCAGACGGAAAATACGGTCGACTATGTCTTCTCTACTGATGCTGATTGCCTTCTATTCGGAGCAACAAGAGTCATGTATTTTGACGATGATTCAAACGATATCGACAGTGTTATTCCTTCCACTAGTACTACATCCTCTATTGCTGCCGATAGTGATAGCAGGTGGATCAAGATCTTCCGTCGGGATGCTGCTGTACATCCTCGTGCTGAGTTCCTGCTCAGAGTTCTTTTATCAGGCGGCGACTACAGCAGTGGTGTTCCTGGAATAGGGGCTAAAATCGCCTTCGAGGCTTCGCAGACCCGTACGGGCTTTGCACAGGAGCTTGTTTCTGTCTATAATAACGAATGGAGTGAAACTCCTAGTCGCAACCCGTTCACTGTCAAGGCCGATGATAGCTTTGACGAAGAAGAATCAGACGGCATTCTGCAGCCCCAGGAAGCTCGTGAAGCCGATAATGAAGAATATGATGGCGAACGGCAGTTGCTCTTTGATAAATGGAGAGCCAACCTGAACCATGAATTGCATACCAACGAGCACCACTTTTTCACTCAGAAGCACCCCAGCATCATGGTTCCAGATGCCTTCCCTGATCTCAGAATCATCCATCAATACTGTTTCCCCTTGGTCAGTGAGTACGGTCTCGGCCATGTTTCTCAGTTTGTCAATCCTAGTTTGCATCGTTTGAGCCAGCTCATGGGCTCTCTTTATAGCACTCCTCCCGCTTCTCAAGACGAAGCATCCTGGCCCTTGCAAAGATCAGCTAATTTATTATTACTTCCTTGTTTAATTTCGCATATTCTTGCCGGTACTGACAGGATATACTGGTATACAAGCTTACGGGTGAAACGGAGAAAGGTTCGCCGCGACTACTCAGAGTACGTGATTCAGACAGACGATCGATACAAGCTAGAGATATTAGGCGTCGATACGGAAATAGGAATTCTTAATCCGCTCAAGAAGGCTCCTCTCACTATTATTGGAAATATCATGAAAAAATCGCCTAATTTTGAGAAGCTGCAACGACGATTTGGAACGCGGGCCAAGGAAGATTTCGTCTATAGCAGAGCCCCTAGAGCACGGTCAGCGCCAAAGAACAACACGCTAATCACGCAATTCTTTAAACCTACAAAGTTAAATCCTCTTGTTTCAACACGCGACACTAAAGATGCAACTACGCTGCTCGAAAAGAAATGACTTAATGAGACTAATTAACAGATGATAGATATATGTTATATTTATATATGTATATGACAAACGCCGGCTATGACAGAAATAAATACATAAATAAAGCATGATTTAAATCAACGGACTTTCCTCATGACTTTGCGCGCTTCATTCTTTTGTAAAAACGTGGAGCTGTTGGTGTCAACTTCAGGCTTCTGCAACTCCATCGACTTCGAACCTGGCCTTGAACCTGAAGCAAGTGCTGCAGCATGTAATGCTGTACTTGCATTTGCCTGCGAAAGTGCAGTCGACCGCCTGCAGTATTCTCTAGACTTTTCAATTGCATCCATCCATCCAGCTGTACCCTTGGTGTCTTCAAGAGTAAACAGCTTATTTTGAAACTCAAACGAGACAGCACCGAATCCGCTTCTTTTGTTGAAGGGGTACTCACGAACCACAACCTGAGGGTTTTCTAGTGATAACTCTAATTTGAGTCGCCGATCGTCCGTACCGGCCAACAATAAGCGGCCAGCAGTGGTGACCAACACTAGTCTCTTTCGGCGCTTAGATGATGCAAATAGTTTTGAAAACGTCTTTGCGTGTTCATCGTCTGGAATGGACGATGAGACATTGAGCGTATCCAGCCGGATAATTCGCTCATCATGGCTTAATAGTAAAGACGCATATTCGGCATCGATGCGAGTGGCAGGCAAACTTTCCAAAGGCGGAAGAATCTCTGACAGTGTCCTTGACGCTGATTCAGCACGCTCAGAGTCCCGTTTAGTAGGCGCACTGGGCGGAGATGGCGACGCTTCTGCAATCGATGGCTGAGAATGCATCCGTCTTCGATTGTATTCCGTTCTCAACGACGGGGCAGACATCTGATTGTGAATACGTGGCCGAGACGCACTGGAGTCACTACTCTGTCTAGCTCTGGTAGCCTGCTGCGGTGGGGTTTCCTGCGGAGTGGGCGATTCGCTCTTGCGGCTATTTTGGGATTTTGTAGGGGGCGCAAGCGCACTTTGTTGCTGTTCACGTATATGCTCCTGTTGTTGCTGTTGTTGCTGATGCACCTGCTGCTGAATAGTGAATGCAGATTTTGATAAAGCCGCAGCTGCTGCCGATGCAGCTGATGGGCCGTTAGCCTGTTGGGGCTGTAAGGTCGGTGTGCTGGCCTTGTACTTGGGCACTTGACGATTTTGTACCAGCTTGGCTGACAGAGCAGTCATGTTAGTACCTGAACTAGACGACGAACTTTTATAAGGACGTATTCTCGGAGGAACAGATGACCAAAGAGCTTTTCTGTCCCACCGGACATCGGCAAAAAATGGATGCGCCTTGATCTCATCAATTGACAAACGGTTCAACGGATTTAGAACTAATATGCGTTTAATAAGATCACGAGCGACGGAAGGAAATCCGGGAGGAAATGAATACTGAAGTTTGACAATCTTCTGGAATGTCTGATACTCATTTGCCGCTTTAAAGGGGGGTCTGCCTGCTATCATCTGAAAAAGTACACATCCAAATGCCCATATATCACATGCTTTTCCATTGTACTTCAGTGTAAGCAACTCTGGGGCAAGATATTCGGCAGTTCCCACGAATGAAGAAGCCCTGGCATCAGGAGGATACTCGTCAAAGCCATCAGGAGTTTTTCCCACTGGTGGAAGCAGTTTTGCAGTCCCAAAATCGGTGACTTTTATTCTCATTTTGTAGTCCAAAAGAATGTTTTCGGGCTTGAGGTCGCGATGGATGACACCTCGGGAATGCATGAAATCAACAGTGTCAAGGAGCTGAGCACCAAAGTAGCGAACACACTCCTCGCTAAAGGAGCCTGTGCGTTTAATGAGACCCAATAATTCGCCATTGGCAGCGTAATCGAGCACAAAGTACAAGCTCTGCTCGTCCTGAAAAGTATAATAAAGTCTAATGATTCCAGGATGCTCGCCAAGTCTATTCAACGTATCCTTTTCAATATTGACGTATTTAACCTTCTTCTCCTTGATGATGTGGCGCTTGTCCAGAACTTTTATGGCATACTCTTTGAGAGTTTGCTTGTCACTGGCCGCGACCACAGTCGAATAGGAGCCTTCGCCTAAAGTCTCGCCAAAATCGAAATCCTTGACGCCCTTTTTCACAAACTTGCTCGACACATTGCCATGCTCATCGACCTCTGCCTTTACGAGGGTAGCAGCACCCTTGTCAGTCCATTGTGCCGAGGACGTTGTCGCCTGGACGGACACGGATGGAGCACTGTGAGAATGCACAGGCGATGCCCGAGGAACAGCCGGAGGAGCAAGCGAAGGGGCCGTCTTCCTAGGAGATTCTTCGGGGGCCGGTTTGCCAGCCAGACCAACGAGGTTCGGAGAAGGAGTTATCCGGGATGAAGAGGCATTGGAGGATCTGGACGGAGCAGAGGAGCTGGCAGTGGGATTGCCATAGAAGCCGTCCGAGGCAACTCTCGTAGCAGAGGCATCCTGAGCCTCGAGCACCCGCGGATCCAAGGTTCGCTCCGGATAATGACTGTACATTTGGTGGCTGTTGTCGAAATCCAAGGCAAACAATTGTGGAAGGTTGGTAGCAGCAACTTGGGCATTGGGGCCAAAAAGGGAAGTTATCGGGCTGGGCTGGTTCTAACAACCAAACAAGAGGGAAAATAAGCTCCACGTCAAAAAGCAGCCAACCCAAGTTTAAAGTGATGGTTTTGTAGATTGGATAAATGTTTGCAACTGGGCAAGATGCTTTGGTGTGTGTTTCCGGCTTAGAATTTGGAATATGACGTCGTTTTTGCGCATTTCCTCTTTTGATTATTATGTTGATTGTCTGCATAACAATGATAAACGATACGAGGGCTGCCAAACTTTATTTTAAAGTCCCCGAAAATTCCATATATTTCAAAAATATTTTTCACTGCAATTGCCTCTACTCTACTTATTCATTCGAAAGCCATGCTTAAACTGCCTCCTTCCTCACTCTCAATGACCATGCCTGAAATGGACAGTTGCGACAAATCTCACCACCCCAGCAAGCGTCGCCAGGACGCTTTTCGGCCCCACAACTACCACTATTCATACCCGGCTGTATACCCGACGGCGTCAATGCATTCGGCACTGGACCGAGTATCCGAGGAAGGCTCGGAGGAAAGCAATGAAGAATCTCGCGGCAGACGGTCTTCGAGAAACTCCCGTATTGTTCAGACAATACTCAATATTGTGGAGAGAATCAGTCCCGGCCGCCGATGAGGACATGGCATAATGTTGCCATTACAAAGTGAGAATTGCCACTCGTTTCTTTCAAGACTTCTTTTTAAAACATATATTAGTTGATAATTTAAATAAAAACAAGTAAAAATACTTGTCAAAACTCTTGAAATAAAAAAAATTAGCTGCCTCAGTTATGTTCAAGTGCTTCTATGATAGCGTCCTTGAGAACGTCAAACTCCACCGGCTTACTGATGTATCTATTGAACCCCGCTTCGTCACACTTGGCTGCCACGTCGCTCATCACATATGCACTTAAAGCCACTATAGGGATAGCCGGCCTATTGCTTTCCTGTTCCCATTGCCGGATTTCCTGACACACCTGGAATCCATCCTTTCTGGGCATATCCAGATCACACAGAATCATATCAAACGGTTCATCCGACGAAAGGTAGATACTTGTGCACGCCTCGCCATCGCTGGCCACTGTACAGGTGATACCCGCTCTTTCCAAAAACTTGGTCATGACCTTTTGGTTCACGAGGTTATCTTCAGCAAGCAAAATGCGGAGCCCTTTATTTTCTGCAAAGCTCTTGAGCTCATCGAACACCGTTCGCTGCGTAACTAGATTTTGATGGGCCTTTTGCATTTTAACGTCACGGCTCTCTTCTCTATTTCGGCTCGGATCAAACACAACAGAGTATCGGCTAGGCTTCAGAGGTTTCGCCAGATAGGTTATTGGCGTGCCACTGTCTAACTTACTTCCCTGCACTTCTGCTAATGTCTGTCGTTGAGTAGGACTAGTTAGAACTAGCACATGTGATTCTGATGCTGCCGGAGCATATGTCAAATAATCGAGCATTTCACGCACCTTGTCGACATGATTGACATTCAAAACAATATAGCTCCACTTCATATTTCTACGCGAAGAATCCTCCAACGTTTTGACCATGGCTGGAAATGCATCAACGCACACAATGTTGCACTTCTCGGGCTCTGCCAAAGTAGCCCTAATATGATGTTCAATGCTCTTGCACGTATATTTCCAAGGGCAGACGACAAGAATCTGCAAACACCCATCCTCGACCTGATTTTTCTTGATCGTTGCTTCACTGTTCAAACTATGCTGCTCATATCTCAATCGGTCGTCTTCTGATGGATGGTCATGTTCAGTTGCAAGCTGGACCTTTGCCGTAAACTGAAACACACTGCCTTGATCCTTGACACCTTCACATGTGAGCTGTCCACCATGAAGTTCAATCAACTGTCTCGAAATAACTAATCCAAGACCCGTTCCTGAAGTGCCTGCTGTGGAATCGCCTCCTGCCGGCATGACACCCGGCACGTTTGCAATGCTAGGGAGTCGATCACCAATCTGAGAATACGGCTTGAACATTCTTTTCGCAGCATCTTCGGACGTAAATCCTCTTCCAGTATCATGCACCTCTACTTTGAGCATCATACTCGAACCATCTTCAGAAATGGACCCGATACTACAGTATGTATAGATTTCTCCCACGTCCGTAAATTTGATGGCATTTCCAATGAGGTTAAGCATTACTTGGCGGAGCCTGACCCTGTCTCCTTTTACCCACATTGGCACATCGTTTTCTATCATATTGTTCAGTTCCAGGTTCTTGGATATAGCCATCGATGATAACAGCTCATTCACTTCCTCGACCAACTGACGTACAATGAACCAATTATATTGCAGAACCATCTTGCCACTCTCTACCTTGGAAAGATCAAGGATATCATTAATTACCATCAACAAGGCCTCCGAACTGCTGGAGATTGTGTGGCAGTAGTCAAGCTGCTCTTCAGTCAAGGCCGTATCGAGTAGAAAGCTAACCATACCAGATATTCCAATTAAAGGAGTTCTGATCTCGTGCGACATATTAGACAAAAACGTAGATTTGCTTTCTATTGTCCTCTGTGCAGCATCCTTCGCTTCAATCAATTTCTGCTGAATCATCTTCTGATCCTGGATATCAGTGCTGGTTCCGAACCACAACGCAGACGGCGAATCGACGTCACCGGAGCAGCTGAAAGTTGTAAGGTTCCAACGGTATTCACCTTCCTTGTTTCGAATACGCACCTCTCTTCGGAAACTATTCGCTCGTAGAAGATTAGGTTTGGCCTCATCAGGGGTAGAATCTGCATGAAAATCAACTCCTGCTTTCTCTCTGTCATCAGGATGCACTGCACTAAGATACTGGAATCCCAAAGCGTCTTTTGAACTCATTCCAGTATAATCAGTCCACTTTTGATTCATATAAGTAATTCCATCCTTCGCCTTATAGGTAAATACAATAATCGGTGTCGACTCCGCCAAAATCTTGTACTTCTGTTCCCATGCCGATTCCTGAGCAAACTGTATAGCAGCAACTTCCGACTGATGTTTGCTATGTATATCCATCATTGTGCAGAACCAATGAGCCACAAGGCCCTTGTCATCCATTAATGGTACTGCCCGTAAGAAAAACACTCTAAAACGCCCATCAAACCGACGGACTCTGACCATATGACCCAAGGGAGTAGCATTATTTAGGCCCTCTTCCCATGCTTCGAGGTAATCGGCACGATCATCAGGATGAATTGAACGTAATGGATCGCTATAAAACTCAGCGGCTGAAACACCGCGGAAGCTCAAAGTTCGATTACTTGCCCAAGTGATTCGACCCTTAGAAGGCTCGGCAGTAAAAACATGTACCGGTATGGCATCAATAATGGTCCTCAACAATTTGTTTGATGGCTGCAACGCTTCGAAATCGGTACACTCACTTTCATTGACACCCTCATCAGCAGATAGCAATAGATCGTGAGAAATTATATTATTGTCCGTCAATGGCTTCAAGTCTGGAGCCGCACCGTTCGTCCTAGAAGTAGGAAGATTAGATTTGGATGGTGAATGTAGATCTTTTTTCTTCCACTTTTTGCTTGGTCGAGAATGCAAGGACGACTGGTGACGGTGTAGTGATTTTCGCAATCCATCGGTCTTAGTTATATCGACAGCTTTGTCCTCTTTAAGAGAACTATAGTACACTTTGCCAGCATCTAGGCTCAGTTTGGTCCAACGCTCTTCGGTATCTTCCATATCTTTGGGTTCGCCAGAAGTGTTATCGTCAGAAGGAGCCATATTCCTCTTATTCAGCCGGCTGAAATGAGATTTCGCCTGAGACAGTGGCAATAATATTGGATTCGGAGAAGACTTGACACGACGCAAATATGCTGCCCGTTTAGAAGGCGCGTCTGCAGACTTTTTTGAAGCGACCATATCTTCAACCTTCCCCAGCAATGCAGTATGTGTGCGGCTCTGCAAAAACGCCGAACAAATGTGAGGTGTAATCTTGTGCAAAACCTCACGTAAGTCGTTAGGAAAAGGTATGAGGGAAGATAGAAAAGACAGGATTGCAATAGGGTTGTTTCTGTCCCTTGCTTGGAAAGAATCCGATTCCATTGGCGACTTCTGTGCTGAAGAAAAGTCAGGTATGGGCGGCATTACCAGAAGAACATGGATAAGAGTATAGGTATCCTCAAAGCCAATGCTGTCTAATGTGGCCGACGTTTTAGTCTTTGACGGTCGAAAATGATTCGGGGTTCCGGTAAATGCTCCTGCCATTTCGTCCGTGAAATCCTGCTTACTGACGAAAGGCGATTGGGTGTATTCCTTGATTGCAGGGGAAGGCGCAGGAGAGCAGGCCCAAGGAGAATAAAGAATCTGCTCCGTGTCTATAAAAGACGCTTCATCGGGTGCGCGTTTGACATATTTTCTCTGAAGCACAACCATGCGATCAATATCTAGGACATTTACCACACCTTCAACATCAATCAGAGGCTCTTCATCCCACTCCAAAGGAGCAAGCTCGTCAAATAAGAGCACGTCTGGATTAGAACAGGGCTCAGTTCCGGTGGAGGCATTGCGCGGGAACCTTGGTTTGGGTAAATCCAACGGGGGCGGGACACCCGTAGCAGCACGACTAGGGCGGTCTTTGAACGAAGACTGCCGATGGTCGGCGGTAGTCTTATATGTATCCACAGGCTGTTCATCTACACGAACACGCACGTCACCATCCGTGTCAGGTTCTCTGGAACCTCTATTCCATGTCGCACGTACGCCCCACGGCGAATTCAGTAAGTCCGTTGAATCAGTAGGCACGACTAGCGACATACGTTGAGCACCGAAATAAGTGCCCAGGATGCCGCAGAGATTCTTGAAATATGATTTCAGGTCGTGGTCGGCGTTGAGAGCCATAATAAGATCCAGCGGATCAGGAACATTAGCAGCGGAATCCTGTGTAAACGGGACTGGCTGATCCAATTTGAGACTGTCGCCAGAGCTATTAAGAGGAGATTCCCCAGTGTTCACAGACAAGTCAGATAGTGAATATGCGCTGGGATGGCTACTGAGGTCGTGGCGAGCATCAGTAGCCAGGCGGTACTGAGCATCATGTAAACTCCCCGGATCGTCAGCAGTTAGTTTTACAGTACTATGTGACATAATTGACGGCAAAATCAGTGCATCACAAGTGGAACTGTTTGCGAATAAAAAAAAGAGACCTTTAGCAACTCGAACTGTGCAAAAAAATGGATGCAAGGTCAGAAGAGCTGAGGGCAGCGCCGATTTAGGCAGTCCAGCCAGGGAGCGCTATTTATAGCTTCGGACGTGTGCAATAAACAGTCGGATACCAGCCAGTAATAACCCAGACAAGCTTCGTTGGCAATATACGACAAAGTGGTGAGTAGTCGATAAAAGGCAAAAAATAGATCGGCGTACCACCAAATGTATGATGACGTACTGCAGATGGTGGTGGAAAGGGGGAGGGGAAGCTCACAAAAGCATAACGTCATAGCCAACCCAACACGAAATTTGGTTGGGACGCGAAGTAAGGATTTAGTAGCAAAATGCAATGGTACATAGAGCCTAGATAATTAATTACAATGGGATAATCACTTGTATAATGTGCTTGGGGAGACTGGTTTTCTTTTTTTTGGCGGGCCACAAAATACGTCTTATTTGGACTTTGCTGCCTGTTTGAGCTTCTCCTTCTTAGCCGAACGGATCATCACTATTGAGATGAAAGTGCCCATAACGGTTGCGCCAATTAGCAGGAGAATGACGGGAATTTTGATTGCCCATTCACGTGGAGGAAACAGGCTAAACACGAAGCTTGGCTCGTCCACAAACGGCTATTTGTTAGTTGTTGAGTTGCTAATGGTTATGGTTATGGCCAGATGTGTGGGGTGGTTTTACAAGCTAGATTGGTGTAAAATGCCAAAAAAGCACCTTTTCTAGAACAAAATGCCCACAATTTGGATAACTGCATGTGGAATGAGGGAGCAAATGTGGGATCAAATGAGAATGTAGCAGCAAAGAACAGACAAACGAGAAACGAGACGAAATAATTGGCTGGACTTGTAATCAATCAGCCAAACAATTACACGATACCAGCAGTTAAAAATCACCGCCAATTAAGCCGCCGGTAATCACAACCAATTAACACGAGCCAAAAACCAACTGCTCGCTCTGCATCCCACAATATTCACCCCTTTGCTCCCCAAACCTCCTGCGTCGCGACTACTTACCAGCACAAACGTCCAAACCGAGTAATAAATAAAAACTGCTGTAGCAACTCCAAGCATGGCCGATCCCACAATGGTATCTAAGGACTATAACGCCCAGTTAGAACCACGTCTAATTACACTTATTTCCTTGCTTGTCCTTACCATATTGCCTTGTTTTATTTTGACAAGTTTGCAAAGTTCAACTATGGCGGTGGTGGCCTTTTCTGCCAATTAAGTGAGCCAAGGCGGGTAACTGCCGCAACAAGCACCAATCCAAGACGACATGTTCGCCATATATGGTATTATCTAAGGATCTCACAACTTTAACCACTTAACAAAGCAATTGGTACGAAAACATGAGTATTGCCTTGAGAAACAACATCCGAGCGGGACTGCGAAACCCGCGCTTTGCGTCCACAATGTTCGTACGAAACAAGGCCACTTTGCCGGACCTGGACTATGATTTCGGAGCTCTGGAGCCGTTCATCTCGGGCCAGATCAACGAGCTTCATTACACCAAGCACCACCAGACCTATGTGAACAGTTTCAATGCTGCACAGGAGCAAGTGCAGGAGGCGGCGTCGGTTGGCGACATCCGAAAGCAGATTGAATTGGACTCTCTCATCAAGTTCCATGGCGGAGGCCATATCAACCACAGCCTATGGTGGAAGGGCCTTGCTCCGCAGTCTCAGGGCGGCGGGGAGCCTCCAGCGGAAGACTCGCCTTTAGGGAAGGCCATAGATGCTCAGTACGAGTCTTTGGACAAGTTGATCGGCATTGTCAATGGCAAGTTGGCCGGCATTCAGGGATCCGGCTGGGCCTGGCTTGTCAAGAACAAGGAGAACGACAGCTTGGATGTCATCACCAAACCCAATCAGGACCCTGTAACTGGCCCGTATGTGCCTCTAGTTGGAATCGACGCTTGGGAACATGCCTATTACTTGCAGTATAAGAACGTCAAGGCTGATTACTTCAAAGCCGTATGGAATGTCATCAACTGGAAGGAGGCCGGAAAGCGCTTTAGCGGCGCATGAGCGAACAATTCGTCGCTTGATTAAACGTATATAGTAAATTAAGTATACTAGCACTTTCATTAAATAGGTATACATATAATTAGGTAGAAAGCACGTTTAATTATTCCATTGGTTGGTCGGTTTAGTCGTTTGCTTGTTTGCTTGTTCCCATGTTTCTATTTGGCAATTCCGACTTGTTTTTCCGACAGTTCTACCAGTTCTACAATTAGTAGTAACTCAAGAGCAAAGTCCATTACTGAATAGTTATGGTAATATTTTTATATTAATACTTTTATCTAAGACTACTATTTTTATAATAACAGGTTAATACCTTCATGCTAATACCTTTGTAATGCTTGTACACTACTACTCTGATTCTCTTCTACTTCCCAAGCTCTTGAGCCTCATTTTACACTGACTCAATCAATGGCTGATACCGACAAAATAGCAGAAAAACTGGAGAATTCAACCATTTCCAACTCCGACACTCCTCGTGATCAGAAAATCACTCCCTGGGAGGTCGAAGGAGCCGTCGTCGATGGCCAATCGGTCGGTATTGATTACGACAAGTTGGCCAAGGAGTTTGGCACCTCTTATATAACCCCCGAGCTGCTGGAACGGTTCGAAAAAGTCACCAAGCAGAAACCTCATCCTCTGCTTAGACGAGGCTCCTTTTATAGCTGTAGAGATCTCGATAGAATCCTCACGTTACATGAGCAGGGCAAGCCCTTCTTCTTGTATACTGGTAGGGGTCCATCCAGTGATTCGTTGCACCTGGGCCATATGATCCCATTTCTCTTCACCAAATGGCTCCAGGACGTCTTTGACGTTCCTCTGGTGATCCAGATGACCGACGATGAGAAGTTTCTGTTCAAAACTGCCTTGACAGTCGAAGATACAAAGAGGTTTTACATTGAAAATGCAAAGGACATCATTGCCCTGGGCTTTGATCCGAAAAAGACGTTTATTTTCAGCGACTACAACTATCTTGGAGGCAGCTTCTATGAGAACGTCAGCCGAGTGTCTCGGCAAATCACCATGTCTACTGCCAAGGCCGTGTTTGGCTTCAAGGATTCCGACTGTATTGGTAAACTGCATTTCTGTTCAATACAGATTGCAACGGCGTTTTCGTCCACGTACCCACACATCTTCGGAAATAGAAAGGACATTCCATGCCTGATCCCGTGTGCCATTGACCAGGATCCATATTTCCGCGTGTGTCGAGACGTGGCTTTCAAGCTCAAGTTTCAAAAACCGTCTCTCATTCATTCCAAGTTCTTCCCTGCTCTGCAAGGATCCTTGTCGAAAATGAGCGCCTCTGACAAGAGCAGTGCCATTTATATGACCGATACGCCCAAAGAGATCAAGTCGAAAATCAACAAGTATGCTTTTAGTGGCGGTCGTGCCACTGTTGAAGAGCACCGACAGTTTGGTGGAGACCCCGACGTGGATGTATCATATCAGTACCTGACATTCCTGGTTGACGATGATGAAATAATATCTCAGATTTATAACGACTACAAGAGCGGCAAACTATTGACGGGAGAACTCAAGCAGAAGGCGATTGCCGTTTTGCAGGAGTTTGTGGCCGATTTCCAAGCCAAGAGACGGCAGGTCACCGATGAGGATGTAAAACATTTCGGCAATCCTAATCGAGAATATGAAATCCGCTTTGATTTGGCAAAGAAGGCCTAGAATGTCAATTGCGTATCAGTCGATTACGTATCAATGCCGCTTATTCGTCACATGAACGTCATGTCGATCTGTGCATAATTGTGCTACAAAGTTATTAATAGTGTTAGATTAAGAATGAGAGCAATCAACTATACCAGCTTAGTTTGTATGCTCTCTAAATAGAAAATCTTATTGTATTTCCCGCTAACTCTACTCATAATGCTTGCCTCTTAATTCCCCACAATATCTTCTCTAACTTAAACTTCTTGTTTGTTTTTGGTCCCCCCGCATTCCGTTCCTTATCAGTTTGTTCCGTGGTGATGTCATCTTTGTCAAAACAAAACAACTTATAAGCAGCCTGTCTTCCTCCACCACGTCTTCAGCTTTCAGCATCCTATTATATTAGATGGTTGCAAGCCTCGGCATTCTCGAGCCGGAAGACTACTATGGAGAGGTTACAGGTACAGTTTATATGGGCGCAGATCCCAACAGGGCTGCCGGTGCTGAGTCCCTGGAGAAGAAAAGTACCGATATTCCGAGCGAGGGTCCGTCCACTACTAGTGAAGGTGATGTCGAGGCAGCTCTAGGCAGTCCCGAGTCTGACGATGGTCTGAAACGTAACGCTGCCGGCGTTGTGCTTCGCCCCCAGCCCGACGATGACCCAAATGATCCGCTCAACTGGCCCGTCTGGAGGCGCGATGTAGCTCTCTTTGTCATCGGATTTCACTGCTTCATATGTGGCGGAATGACTCCGCTGCTTGCTGCTGCATTTTCGGAGCTTTCGGCCGAGTTTAATGTCACTCAGTCCAAGTTGGCCTACTTGGTTGGCCCGTTCATGATGGCCATGGGCGTAGGCTCCATCATACTTGCACCCACAGCCGTTTTATACGGAAAGCGTCTTGTTTATTTGATTGGTTTGCTCATTTTTTTGGCCGGAACTCTTTGGGGCGGAGGTTCCGGGTCTTTCAATTCTTTGCTTGGCGCTCGTATCATCATGGGAATTGGTGCTGGTCCAACGGAATCGCTGCCATCCTCTTCTATTGCCGAGATTTATTTTCTTCATGAGCGTGCCTACCGTCTGGGCATATATACCCTTCTTCTGCTCGGCGGAAAAAACCTCGTGCCCATGGTGGCCGGGTTCATCATCAGCAGTCTGGGCTGGAAGTGGCTCTTCTGGATCCTGAGCATGATTATTGGCATGAACTTCCTTCTGACGTTTTTCCTAGTTCCTGAGACATGGTGGGACAGAACTGCTGTACCGACCGATAAACGTTCAATTATGGAGACGCAGAGGGCCAGAGAACACTTGCAAATGTCCAGACAGTCGTCGTTCAACAGGAGTCACATATCTAACCCTGAAGACGTGAGCACTGCTACTGCTCTTGATACTGAAGGAATTTCAGATGCTCTTGGTTCTGGTAGGACTGGTGATGGTCAAGAGCAGTCCAGCACCCTGCCTCGTCCTCAGTTAGCTGGCCATCGCCAGGTCACCATTGACAACAGCCGGAACGAGATTCATGAGCTTCCCGCTGCTGAAAATTCTGAAGAAGAACGAGTCTTTCGATTGCGTTCCCGTTATCTTAGGTCTATTCTTGAGCGACGGCCACCTGTTCCTGATAGTGGTCGGGCGAAACAGCCATATGTCGATTCTCTGCGCTTTTACTACGGTAAATTTTCCCACGACAAGTGGTGGATGGTCGCTTTGCGGCCTCTTTTCTTGTTTGCATATCCTGGAATTTTGTTCTCTACTTTCGTTTATGCCTTCAGTGTCGTGTGGCTGATTGTTATATCTGAAACGGTATCGAAGATATTTTCAAAGCCTCCCTACAACTTTCCTCTTACTTCAGTGGGCCTGTTATACATCAGCACATTCATTGGTGGTTGCATGGGTTCTGCTTTGGCGGGAAAGATTTCAGATGCTATAGTCCGGTTCATGTCTAAGCGCAATAACGGTACATATGAACCAGAGTTCAGATTAGTCATGATAATTCCGGTGTTCGTGTCGGTCGTCATTGGTATGATGGGATTCGGCTGGTCTGCTTTCGTGCAAGATCTCTGGATAGTTCCTGCGATATTTTTAGGAATTATTGGCTTTGGCTGTTCCCTGGGATCTACTACAGCGATTACTTATGCGGTCGACTCTTACAGAATGTTCTCGGCCGAAGCCCTCGTCACTCTCAATGTCACTAAGAATGCCCTAGGCTTCGGGTTCTCGTTTTTTGTTCCCGAATTCTTAGCTTCCAAAGGTTCTAGAACTCTCTACGTGACATTTGGAGCTGTTGAAATATTTATATGCTTGTGGGCAATCCCCTTGTATATATATGGCAAACGACTAAGGCGCTGGACTGACAAAAAAGATATCTTGAAATGGCTCTATATTGTCAATGAGGACGGCGTGTCGCCTACAACTACCCGATAAATGGCCTACAACTACCCGATTGGATCCAAATGAGAGTAGTTTCACACATATATTTATTACCGATAACATAAATAGAAACGGAATACCATTTGCATTTATTTTGAAATAATAGTCACAAAAAGTTTGGGAAACATGCATATTTAAGATTTCTTTCGCAGATTAATCTGCCGGAGGAACTGAACCGCCTCTTTCCTTGCTGCCATTTCCACCATAAGAATACATCATTGGCTTAGTTGAATCCGACAAAAGCCGCTTGCCCCAAGTTCCAGCAGCAGAATCACCAGTTTCATCGCGAGCCTGCTTGAGGAAAGGTATCAAGGCGGATCCACCAGTTCCTGTTTTGCTCTGCTTTGCAGCTGCCAGTCCCTGTCTTTTAGTAATGTCGCTAGTACGGACTGTGTCATCCTTAGCCTGAAGAACTATATATCTCGACACCACTTGAATATGTCTATCACGGAAAGCCCTGAGCATAGCCAAAGAAGCATCATAGGCCAAAGTCAAGCCCTCAAACTTGTCACCATTTTCAACCACAAACTGTCTTATATCAGAAACCTTCTCTAAGTGTTCCAAAAATTCACGATGTTGACGGGGCATGTACTTTCTCATTTCCTTTAGGAACGAGTTGGGGTTAGGAGTCCGAACCGTGGACGTCGATGCAGGACCAGGTCTGTGCCCAGTAGGATGGTGCTCAACGCCCAGCAGTATATCTAGAGTCTGAGGAAGAGCAGATTGACCACCGGAGCCTCCGGACCACTGGTGGTAGGCGGGGTCATCACCATATCTGATACCATTCGGAAGGCCGGCATCGGCCATGTTCTTCCAGCCGGCTTGAAATGGGCGGAATCGGAAATAGAAAATGTGAGGATCGCACATCTCACCCATCCGAGCTAGAGTGTTTCGCAAAGCGTCTATTCTTTGGGCCATTTCCTGTAAATGCTGAGTCACAAGGTCACCGTTCATTTCTCTAGCGGCCTTGAGTGCTTCTAGACCAAGCGCAATGATCGGTGCACCTTCGACTTCGAGTCGAGTATGAATGAGATAAAACCAGCTTTCATCTAAGCATCCAGTGAAGGTTGTAAGAGTTGTCATATTGTCCAGAGATCGGTCCTCGTCGGGAACCAGCAGAGAAAAGTTCCATAAACACATATTAGCATAAGTATTGACGGGAAGATATCCCAGGTGATTGCATATCTCAATATAGGGCTCAGCGAGGTTTTTTGGAACGACGTCTGCCGGTAACTCACCGGACCAGACGTAGCTGTGAAACAGAAACCCCAGAGCTACGGCAGCTCTGCGCCACTCGCGTTCCGACTTTAAATACTCCGTCGACAATTGAGGCATTGCATCTACGTAGCGCCGGACCTGTCGGGTCATATTATATGCAGATAGTTTGTCTACAATGTGTTCCCATGGCTCATAGTATGCGTCGGCAAGACGGGCTAACGGCGGATCCTCGGGGAGAAACCCGGTAGTTGGCGAGACACCGTAGTCTGCCAGTACTGGCAGCTCGAGTCTCATGGTCGTACCAACTCTGTAAATGAATAAACGGTTTCAAACCAGCGCTTGTGCAATAGTGGTGGGTAAGATTCGTAATTGTATTGGGTGATATTTTGTTGACATAGGGAAAATTACATGCGGCTGTGCAGATCACGCAGGTTAAAAAAAAATATGGGTGCGTGAAACGTTGCTTGAAGGAATGAAGAGATTGATGAAAGTGTCGTGTATTGGAGTAGTAATATGGGTGTGTAATCATGATAATAAATGTTAACGTCATTTAAGTAGAAACTGAGATTATAAAAGGCCTTGCTTGGTACTGTGCGTTGATGGTGTATGAATGAGAAAAGAAACTATAAGCAGAAAGCAAATCAGCCAACAAAGGCAGTGCCAAGATATTTATATTCCGTTGAAACCAACGTATTCTGGTTCGCCATGCCTTCTAAATTGAAATATCTTTACAATATTTGCTCTATGATTAATATAAATGTGTATTCTTGGCTGTTTATTCGGCAAGAAGCCGTCGGCCAAAATCTACCACCAGGAAAGTCATGTAACTTCTTGCTAAACTATTCGATGAAAAACACGCTTGAAATGATAGTACAGCTTCGTGTGTTTCTCTACCTGAAAATTCAAAATAATCTCGTGCATCTGACGGCTTTGGCAGATCTCTTCATGGTGATCTGATCGGTACATACTTGCATGTTTGCTCGTTTGCTGCCAGACAGTCTAGTAAATATTATTTTACAATAGCAACAATGCCTTGCTCAATAGCACCTTGCTCAGTAGTACTTGCCCCCACCCGATTACTACAGTTGGCTAGAAATTCGTCTCTATTGATGCCAAAGTATTATGTCACCCCGGATTTCCAACAAGCCCACTTACCATCTACATCAATGCCTGAACTAGGAGAAGTTGCCCATGCGGCCTCATTACTTAGACGCTTCTTGGCTGGTAAAGTAATTAAAAAGGTCGTTGCCAATGAAGACCCGCTTCTTTTTGTCTCCCCCTTGACTCATTCCGAGTTCATCAAGACTCTGACCGGCCTTCGCGTCGACCAAGTCAAACGGCACGGCAAGTACTTCTGGATGACTTTCAATGAAAGCCCCAAGGTGGTCTTGCTACATTTCGGCATGACGGGCTGGATTTCTGTCAAGGGTATTAAAACCCATTTCATTGCTATGGAGAATGGAGGAGACGGCAAGGCCAGAGAGAAGATCGAGAAACTCAAGCAGGAAGGCACCACGGCAGCCGAAATCGACGTGAGCCCTGATCCCGATGCTCCTTGGCCTCCGCGATTTATGAAGTTTATTCTGGAGGCCGACGATGGCACTGAGGTGGCGTTTACCGATGCTCGTCGGCTCGGACGCGTCAGGCTGTTGGATGCCCCGACGGAGCAAGCACTCATGGAACTGGAGCCATTGAAACGGCAGGGGTTGGATTTTTCCAAGTCCGAAGGCCGATGGACATTTGAAGAGTTCAAGACTGCTGTTACGAAACGCCACGTTCCAGTGAAGAGTCTGCTGATGGACCAGGCTGTATTTGCAGGCGTAGGCAATTGGGTTGCAGACGAGATCCTCTTCCAGGCACGTATACACCCAGAAACATACTCGGATGATCTCGATGACGATCAGTTGGATGCATTGTATTCTAAGCTGATCTATATCTGTGAATTTGTAGTCAAGGTGGAAGGTAAGTTGAAATGAGGGCTATAAACCGTGGCCATACTGGTGCCAAATTCCAGAACCATATATCTAACTATCCAGGAAATACAGGGGCATTTCCAAGCGATTGGCTCATGCTTTACAGATGGGGCAAACGCAACAAGAAGGAAAAACAAAAAATACAGGGTTATTCCGTGGAACATGTAACCGTTGGGGGAAGAACCAGCTCATATGTTCCAGAACTACAAAAAAAGACGTCCAAAGGCATCAAACGAGAAGCTAGTGACGACAATGGCAAAAAGCCTGCACATGCAGCCAATAGTCCAACGCGTAAAAAGACAAAAAAGGAACCCAGCCACTAATTCGGGGGGCGTGCGTGCTTTTTTTTTGTGCGTTTTGTTGGCATCATGCCAGATCGCCGCACGAGTCCACCAAATTAATTGACGATAGAGCTAGATAGAGCAACCAACCATCCTCAACAAGTTGCAGCACATGATTGTTTCGCGACAGGTAAATCGGCTGAAACTGCCAGCTTCGGCTGAATGCTGCCGCCTGTTTTCCAGCTCTCGTCTCTACTCGGCCACTAGTGACTCCACCCTCAGACTTCGGACAAGATTATCCGTGGAAGGCAGCATCGACTGCCCCTACGAGGGTCTGAGCTTGCTGAACATTCCGCAGCTCAACAAGGGCACAGCCTTCACTCATAGGGAGCGGCGCGACTTCGGCCTGGAGGGTCTGCTGCCCACCAGGATCAACTCGCTGCAGGAACAGGTGGATCGTGCTTATAACCAGTTCAAAATGTGCCCGAATAACCTGGCTAAGAATGTCTTCTGCCGTTCAATGAAGACCCAGAACGAGGTGTTATATTATCGATTGCTGCGAGACCATCTCAAAGAGATGCTTAGCATCATCTACACGCCTACCGAAGGTGAAGCCATTGAGAACTACTCGCATCTGTTTCGACGTCCTGAGGGCTGTTTTCTGGACATCACCAGGCCAGAACAAATCAAAGAGCGCCTTTTAAGGTACGGCACCAACGAGGACATTGATTACATCGTAGTCACTGATGCTGAAGGTATCCTGGGTATCGGTGACCAGGGTGTCGGTGGTGTTGGCATATCCATTGCTAAGCTTGTTCTTATGACTGTCTGTGGAGGTATTCATCCATCTCGAGTAATCCCTGTAGTCTTGGATGTTGGTACTAATAACGAGCGACTTCTGCGAGACCCTCTGTACCTTGGACAGAGAATGAGGCGTGTGAGAGGCCAACAGTATGACGACTTTGTCGATGATTTCGTTCAGGCTGTCAAGGTTCTATTCCCTAAAGCTATGCTCCACTTTGAGGACTTTGGCATTACCAATGCGCAGCGAATCCTTGATCGATACAAAGACCAGTTGTCGTGTTTCAACGACGACATCCAAGGTACTGGTGCCGTGACAATGGCAGTTGTGGAGGCTTCCTTGAAGTTCTTACAAAAGGACCCTGCTACTACCAAGACGGTAATTTTCGGTGCCGGGTCGGCTGGAATGGGTATCGCTCAGCAGTTGGTTTCGAATTTAGTAACACAGGGCGCTTCGGTTGAAGACGCTAGACGGAATATCTATTTGATTGATCGGCAGGGTCTCTTGGTGAAGTCATTGGAAGAGGAGCTTAACCCTACACAGAAGCTGTTCATGGCTAACGATGAAGAATTCAGTGGAATAGACAAAACCTCGCTAAAAGAGGTCATTGGTGCTGTTAAGCCTGATATTCTTATTGGATGTTCCACTCGAAAAGGTGCTTTCACCGAAGAAGCTGTCAAAGAAATGGCGAAGCATGTAGATCGTCCCATCATCTTACCTCTGAGCAATCCTACAAGACTGGTAGAAGCTCAGCCTCGTGACCTTGTGAGATGGACTGACGGTAAGGCACTAGTTGCAACAGGCTCGCCGTTTCCAGATGTCGATGGCCGCGTCATCTCTGAGAACAACAACTGCTATGTCTTCCCAGGCATTGGTCTCGGTGTTGTTCTTTCTAGAGCAAGTAAGCTCACTGAAAACATGATTGCTGCAGCTATCCAGAGTCTAGCTGATCAATCACCTTTGCTTCATGGTAGTGGGGATGTTGATGCTGGTATCCTTCCTGATATCTCGGGAATTGCAAGTATTTCCGCCAGAATCGCCACTTCTGTGGTTCTACAGGCCGTTGAAGACGGTGTCGCTACCGTTGAAACAGAAACGAAACCTGACTCTGATGAACATGTTTCAATTCCCGCCGACTACTATGAATGTCTTGACTGGGTTAGAAGCCAGATGTATAAGCCCAGTTACCGGCCATTGCACAAGGTTGCCCACGTCGGAAACTAGACATTTTCCCTGATCACAGAAGTCGTTTTGCTATTATAAATGCTCGATTTTAATCGTTATATTCTACAAATTTTAGGTACTTTTGTCCAAATTCTGTAATTCCAGCCAAACTGCATCGCTATTAACTGATTCAAATGCAGCTTGCAACGATGGATATTCTCTAAAATGAACAACAAATGCTCTGAGCATCGAGTCAAACGTCTCAATCGGCAGCGAAGTATTTAGAAGCACCGTCGAAAGGCATTCAACAATTGCATTGAGCACTCTGCCCTCGTTGGAAAACTTAGGTAAATGTGCTGCAGCTGATGGTATTTTCCTGTCAAGAGCAGGCGAATCCCACATTTTGACAATTCTACTCGATAAAAAATCTCCCGCGAAGTAGCTTGTACTTGCAATGCATGACAGAGCGGCCTCAACAACATATATTTCGTCGCTGGACAGCTTTTCTACCACTAAGGGCCAGTACGTATTGACTAAAGGAAGATATTCGTCTTTGCTTGTAGCCATGAGTTGGCAGGCCTTGTCGATAGCCAACAGTAAGTTATACTGCAATCTCGGAGATGGATGTACCAAAAAAGTAGAAGAATACTCAACTATGCGTTTCAGAACCAAAAAAGTTGGTTTAGGCACCACCGACTGCCACTGTTCAAGTTGTGCCTCTTCGGGGGTATCCAAAGGTTTAGATTCAATATCTTCTGTCTCGGTACGATCCTTCTTCAGTCCTTGACTATCATAAGCGTCAAGATCATCCTGCGCTTCTCGTTCTTGCTCCTTTTCTTTGAACATCTCTTGATCTATGATGGGCTTTTCACTGAGAATCTGTATCAACTGATCAAGCGACTCTATATGGACAAATTTGCTAGCTTTTGAAGACTTTGACTCGGCATCGGTGATATAAGCTTTTACATCGTACGCCTCTGTGGATACCTTTATTAGAGACTGAAAGACGCCAAATAGGCCCTCGGTGAGTTTCCTATAGCCATGGAAGTTGTCCAATATGACAAACAAGCTGGATACAATATCATCCATATAACCCACAACAGAAGGTCCTGCAATTTTGATAAAAGTATTCAGCAGATTTGGAGTACTTGGAGTAATGTCTAGAGTATTTAGCTTCACACTGACTCCATCCAGTAAATAGTCAATATTTTCAACCAGAAGTGCTCTTACACTAGGATACTGGCACTCTTTGGCAACGACCGTAATTGCATACCACGCCGACGACACAACCTGTGTGTGGGGATGGCTCAACATTGCCACCAAACCATACAGACTGTTAACCAGAGAATATCTGAACTCTTTCCCAAAGTATTGAGCAACCAAAGCAGTGGACTCCAGCGAGAGACACAAGTAGGGTACAACAGTTTTAGCTTCGGAAATTCTGGCAAATTCAGCGGAATTAGCAGAAGATATTGTACTAGTTGAAAACTCCAGAACATCCAATAGAAAGTCGCTGGTTGCCGATGAATCTTCAGGGTTATCAGCTTTACGCCTGACAATACCTTTCAGTAGACCCACGAGCATCCAATGTTCAGGAACAACCACATTAGACGTCGCTTCAGCCGATTCTGCATTTCTATTTGCATAGTCAACCAGCTGATTGAATGTAGCACGAGCCATTTCTATGACTCCAGGAGTGCAAAATCCGACATTTTCCAGCAATTCGCCAATCGCTTGTTGTGTATTGTTTGACAGATCACTGCTGAGACCTAGCTGTCCAAACGAAATAAGAGATCTATCCTGTACATTTGTAGATAATGCTTGGTTTGGATCAAAAGATTCATTCGCAATGACGGTGATCTCCCTTTCCGTGGCGGTGAAATTGAGAGAAGATTCCAGAGCACTAAGGAACGACTTTGTGACCAAAGGACTGAGGCCCTTTACGGTAGTAATTGCGACTGAGATACTTCTGATGGTTGCTAATGTATATCTATCATCGCTCATAGAAAGCAGTCGCGGTAATGCATTGATGTTTTCATAAATTCGTTCCTGGAGCTGCAAGATAAAATGTTCATTAGACTGCCCTTGCAAAAACTCAATTGATTCGCTGGCTAATGAGTCGTCAGTAGAAGACGCATACAGGAGAACGCCGTCAATGCATATTTGAAGGCAATTGTCAAGGGATTTTGAGCAGTGTCTGATGATGTCTTTATACAGTCGTAGAAGAGCTTCAGCTACCTCAGTTCGGTCGTTGTCTTTGACAGTTCGAGATATGCTAACAAGAGCCTGTTTAACCTGTTCCTTAGTTGCCTTGAGCCAGGATTCAGTGCGGAAACGCTTCTCATTAGCAGGTGATACAAGTAGATCTCTATCAGAAAACACCGTCGAAAAGAGTCGAGCCAGAAATAAATATGCAGCCCGCTTGGGCTTATAATTTAAGCTTCCGTATTTGCCTACCAGAAGTTTCGTGAAAGTCGATACGATTCCCGGAAGCATTATGGATAATTTATCGCCGTCATTCACGATCATGAAGCACAATGACGACAGAGCAGCAATGGAGCCCTCCTGTAGCTCGGTCTGCTTGGATGCATGTTCAATGCAATTGAGAAGAACAGTAACATTATATGAGGTGGTCATTGGAGATGCAGAAAGTGAAGAAGAAACGTTGGATGCAAATGCTGCTCGGTAGAGGCTCTGCAGAGCTTTGACAGCAGACAGTCTCGTGTCGCCCGACGTCTGCAGGAAATGACGACTGGGCTGCGTTTCTGAGTCCTGCGGCCCTCCAACGAGATACAGAATGACATTGAGGAGCTGCGCAGCGACGCTCGGCTGGATGTCGTTGATCCAGCAGTGGGTGAAAGTGAAGTTCATGAGCAGCAGCACGTGCTCGGTGACGCTGTCAGGCAGCTCGTCGCGCTGAAGAAGCTTAAATACAGGAAACATGACCATTTCACCAAGCCTGTCGCCGAGCTGGGCGGCCGTAGCCGGGCTGAGCTGAGCATTGACGGCCCGCAGAGCATTAGTCAGATCGGCCGTTGAAGGCTGTGTGGGCGCACTGACAAGAGCAACGAGCCCTGTGAGTTTAGAAAGCAGCTACAGTCAGCACAGTAAATATCAAAGGCATCAGCATACTTACGGCCTGCGTGTTGTCATCCATTCATCTATGTTGGATGTGATGAGCAGTCCCTTGCAAAGGTTGGTAGTGTAAATTGTGGTCCGACAAACCCACTCAAATCTTCAAGATGGTGAATTTTGACTTGACAACCACCTTTCACACAAGACACAACTAGTAAGTGAAAACAGACAGAAAGTTCTCTGAATTGAATGGAATCGGTCTCTCTGCATTGCAATAGGTCATGGAGGAAACACCAGGCAAATGGCTGTTGTTTTTCCGGGACATAGTTGCATGGTCTTTGATACACCGATAGCCAAAGGCAAGCACGTTAGGAATCCAGCCGGTGCTGGACACTCCTAGTAGCGGTGGAAAGATGCAGGATTATTCAAGGCGGGGGGTCGATCATTCAAGGAAGATACCGAATGCTTGCTGTATACTAACTGTATAGAAAAATGACTCGAACGTCTGTTCTGGCTGATGCTCTCAAGACTATTACCAATGCCGAAAAGGCTGGCAAGCGACAGGTTCTGATCCGACCGTCGTCCAAGGTGATCATCCGATTCCTGACTGTGATTCAGAAGCATGGCTACATTGAGGACTTTGAGTTTGTCGATGACCACCGATCTGGCAAGATTGTCATTCAGCTCAATGGCCGACTCAACAAGGTTGGAGTGATTTCTCCCCGATTCAACGTCAAGATCAACGACATTGAGAAGTGGGTCACCAACTTGCTTCCTTCTCGTCAGTTTGGTTATTTGATTCTGACTACTTCTGCGGGAATCATGGACCACGAGGAGGCTCGTCGAAAGCATGTTGCTGGAAAGGTGCTTGGATATGTGTACTAAGTGGTTTAAGTACTAAAGGTAGACGGCTTCTAAGAGCGCAAGTGCTCTTGTAAAAAAATAGGATTGCATAGCAATGTAATGATAATGACATACAATTGTCCGGTTGATGTAATATATACTGCGTTTTACAACGGTGTAGGTTTTGCACTGGGTTGGTGCAAATGCTATGTACAAGTAGAGGAGGAGCACATCTGTCTGCATGTTCCTTTGACCATCTTCATATCCTTTGACCATCTTCATATCCTTTGACCATCTTCCTATCCCATCTTATGCCTTTGGCCATGCTATCCCCTCTGGCCACGCCTGCTTATCCCGTCAACAGCTTCCTCATATCCTTCTATAAAGAATTGCTCCTCAGTGCTGAAATTGCCACATTTTTCCACCAACAAACGCGCCGTCGACAATCGCACTATCTTCTCCACCTTTCTCTGATTGGCAACCCAGTCCAAGATGTCTTTTTCTGGCGGTGGTGCCTGTTTGCCACTATCTCTTGCTCGATACGGATCCAATCTGGAATCAGGAGGAACATCCTGAGACTTGACAGTTGCACCCATCGGTGTCGCCTTGCCCATATTGCTATTAGCAACAGATTCACAGTAATTAATGATGGAATCTCTAGCTAACCATGCCGGATATAGCGTGCTGGTGATATATTCTCCACAGCTTATTGACCGGGTGTCAAAGGTATTGAGTGCATCGTCAGCGACTCGCCTGGAATATCGCAGAAATGAATCAACAGCCTCCCTCGAATAGCACTTGGCCGGAACCATGACATCTCGTGCGCTCGGTGCCCGAGTCATATCATCCAAGGTTTGATTCTGCCTAGAATTGGGATGTTCCAACTGACTGGGTCAACGAAGCAGATACACATGTAATACAATACAGAACATACAACTTTAGAGGCTATAGTTATATCTTTTTTTTATAAAATTAGAGGCGTTTGTCCATCTTCTTCATAAATAATTAAAAGAAACCGCTCTAGATTATACTACTGGGAAAGAATTATCACAATTCGGGATCGAACCATACATCTGGGTATCCACTATGGTCTGTTATAAATTTATAACCTCTATCCAAATCCAGTAATTTTTCAACTTCTGGGAAAAAGTCCGTTACATGAGCAATGTGGACTGGCTTATAAAAATCCACGTCGTCCTTGTGCTCGCCTCCCCAGATATACCATCCGGATTGGTCATCAGACTTTCTTCTAACTCTCCATAGATGCTGTAGTCTTGAAGTTTCAATGGCGACTCCCGCGATTTCAGACAGTTCTGGAGGATTATATACCGAGCCAAACTTTTCACATATTTCCTTGCTACTCATAATCTCTTCACTTATCCATCTTTCTTCTCGAATCGGTCGCCGGTATTTCTCTTAACTTGGGACCGAATTGACAATGGCAAGCCGTCACCAAGTCAGGAGGTCGGGAAAAAGTGAGGTTGCAAAAAAAAAAACACCACCTTTCATCCTAATTTCACAACCAAAAAAAACTCCCCCTGGAGCCGAAAAGAACACGCCATAGCAGTCTAACGGTGCGTCAGTGATTCGGAGCGAACTGTTTATTTGGAACACACGCACACTGCTAAAAGGGCTGGCTCGTTTTGTTTTGTCTTGCTATCTGTACAACTATAAGGCGTGTATAAAAAATGTCGGAACCAGACGTGGATGCCATAATCGACAAGCTCCTGGATGTGCGGGGATCACGCCCAGGACGCCTGGTGGACCTGCATGAGGAGGAGGTGCGATTTCTGTGTATGAAGGCGCGTGAGATATTCATCCAGCAGCCCATTCTGCTGGAACTCGAGGCCCCCATCAAGATATGTGGCGATATTCACGGACAGTACTATGATCTGCTACGTCTGTTTGAGTACGGGGGATTTCCTCCTGAAGCAAACTATTTATTTCTGGGTGATTATGTCGATAGGGGGAAACAGAGCTTGGAAACCATTTGTCTACTGCTGGCGTACAAAATCAAATATCCTGAAAACTTCTTCATTTTGCGCGGCAATCACGAATGCGCATCTATAAACAGAATCTACGGCTTCTATGACGAGTGCAAACGCCGATACAATATCAAGCTTTGGAAAACATTTACCGACTGTTTCAATTGCCTCCCAATAGTTGCCATCATTGACGAGAAAATCATAACTATGCACGGCGGTCTCTCCCCAGACCTCACTTCTCTGGATCAGATAAAACGGGTCATGAGGCCCACTGACATTCCAGATATGGGTTTATTATGTGATCTGCTATGGTCAGATCCCGACAAAGACATTACTGGATGGTCCGAAAACGACCGTGGGGCCAGCTTCACCTTTGGCCCTGACGTCGTGTCGAGATTTTTACAAAAGTTTGACATGCAACTCATTTGCAGAGCTCATCAAGTTGTCGAAGACGGTTACGAATTCTTCGCCAAACGACAACTGGTAACACTTTTCTCAGCTCCAAATTACTGCGGGGAGTTTGATAATTCCGGCGCCATGATGTCGGTAGACGAAAGTCTATTATGCTCCTTCCAGATTCTTAAACCTGCTGAAAAGAAAGCTAAGCATGGAAATCCCGCTCTCACCAGTGGTGCAAGGTCTGCAACTCCCCCTAGACGGCAGAAAAAGGTAAAGTGAAAGATGACCCTTTTTCTGTCTCAGCAATTCCTCTCTAATACAGTCAATAAATGTGCATATGTCTAATGTTGCACGCATCGCATTTTCTTAGTTTGATCCCGATAAACTTGCCTGTTGTTTGACTACAGAAGGATTTGAAGACAGTTCTATCATCTCCATCTATCACTGCAAACCTTTAACGATTACTATCTTCAAGCATTTCAGACCTTTTATAATTTCTATAACTGTATTATTTTTTTTGTTGTGAATAATGGAGAAAGCAAAATATGTTGACCAAAGTTCGCCTCGTACGTGAAACACTCTAGTAAAACATCCACACCACTCCAACAGCGATAAGCAAAAATGCTGCAAATATCTTCGTTTTAATCATAGACGTAGTTGAATGGCCCAATGATGGGGATATGGCCGATGCAGAAGTGGCAGGCATTGCCTGTTTTCCGACAGGAACTGATGTGGCTGTAGGGAACCCGCGTTGGATAGGTTTGGTAAAAGAAGGCCGTGTAGGTGATACAAGTGGTCGAGGTGGGTCCTGCGGCAATGTTTCGCTGATTGCGATAGTCTTGTCAACTATTTCTGCCCCAGTATGATCGAAAATTTGAAAAGAAGTCGCTAGTCTGGATATCTTGTTCACGTAACTCCCCATAGTGGCATTTGGCACTCCACCAAGAATGTGTTCAGTTGCAACTGGTGTAGGAAGTTCTCCCATTACCGGTAGATTATCATACTGCTCCCGACATGTTTCTGGGCGAGCATTAGGCTCTGGCGTCGCCACAATAGGGACATTGCGCAACGCTTCCATGCGCAGGCGGACATTTTCAAAATCCTGGCGAAGATAAACTTCTCCTTTAGGACCTATTTCCACCAGTCCGTAGTTATTGGGGCCCTGTGAGTATTCATATACCAGACCGCCGCTGAAGACTGTAGTCATGCTAGGAGAATAAAGTGCATCGACTTCTTGAAACATTCGTGGTGTGATAGCATTGCACCCATATTCAGACAGAAACAGAGGTAAAGAGTAGTTGGCGTAATCATTGATCAGAGTATCATATCCACTAGACGCAAAGGTTTGCTGACCGCACCATTGGTAAGAGTTAACACCATAGAAATCCACAGCAGAAAGCCCATCACCACATTCGAGGTATTCAGCTAACGAGATTCGATACCGAAGATCATCAGCCGCAGAATATCCCACTGGTACAGAACGTAGGTTATTTGAGATCATATACCGCTTGATATCTCTGATTACTGCGCGTATATAGATTGGCGACACCGCAGCAGAGACGTCATCGTTCACAACCTCGTTTCCAGCAAAAAAACCAAGAGTGTTATTGTATGCAGAGAACTGGTGAACTACCTTGAGAATATGCTGGAAATACTCAGATGTATATGTTGTCCATGGCTCATAACGGTTCAACGATTCGCCAATTCTTGGGGAGTTTACATCGAGAATAAGATACATGCCAACAGAAGCAAGTAGCGTCATGCATTCATCATGATTCAAGTCAGGATTGACAGTGTAGACTCTAATTGCCTGGTTGTTAGCGTTGGGCTTTTAGTGAGCGGTATACTACCTACATTTAGCCCCAACTTCTGGAACAAATACACATCTCTGGCGCAAGCATCAATATCCGATAACGGGTCTGATCTTCCAAAGTAGCCTGAAGAGCCACCGGGTTGATAATCGACGCCGCGGATATAAAACTGGATATAAGTCAGTATACGATATGGTATAAGGAAGAATTAGCAGGGTATCTTTACCGGTTCTTTAGAAACCGAATCGACTAGCTGTCGGTCTTTGGTTTCAATGGGGTTTATGGCATGTGAACATAAAAAAAGCGCTGTCAAAACAGCTTTGTACAGTATATGGATCATATTTCCCGGTCGGCTGTCCGAAGGAAGAAGAGAAGAGCGCTTTCTCCCATTTTAGAGCGAGCGTGGATTGAGCCGCGTCTGCCGCATCTGGCTTCATCAATGTGCGAAATACGGGAAATAGTTGACGTGAGAAGTCGAATTTTGTGGGAATTAGAAAAGAATTGCATAGGCTGGTAGTTGGATTTTGAAAACAGGTCACGCGGTGCTGCCAAGTGATGTGGTGTTTTAGATTTACAATAGTGCTGTGAACGCTATCTAGGCTCGACCTGCTGCATAGTCTACTTTTATTTATAGGGCCTAAATAAGCCGATTCCTTAAGATTAAACGTAAGGAGACATATAAACGGACTAATACAAGATGCGTGTTACATGTTAGAGTATTAAAATGGACGGAAAAAAGCTTTAAATGTTGTGAAAGTCTATAATATGCCTACCATTTACATAGCATATGCTGTCGCAGAACTGCAGAAAATTACTCGTTAGACCGGGTAACTCCACGATTCAAGTCAATTTTTTTCAATTTTCACAGTGATACCAATATAGACCACTTATTCTAGCTATTACGGTATTCCTAACTCGCAATAACAGGTTGGCTTGTAGATTGATGCGTGGTGTTGTATGACTCGATTCCATGTGCTTATCAAAAAACGATCAAAAACTGATAAATTTTACTCAAACCCTTATCTCCCAGATATCGTTAGAGTCAAGTAGAAAAAGCAATCAGCCACTGCAATTTCCCAATTTCTGAAAATACGATAGTTATCATTTCTGAGGATCCGATCAAAACGAATGAAATTTAAAATGAGAGAACGTACATTCACTATAGTAATACAACAGAACAATGACGTATATATTGATTCTAAATGTATAATTTTGAACATTTATCGAGCCATCCATCCTCCGTCAACTAGCAGAACTTCTCCAGTAACATAGTTGGAAGCAGACGAAGCGAGAAAGACAACTGGGCCCTGAAAATCCGACGGTTTACCCCATCGGCCCGCGGGAATTCGCACACTAATTTGTTGGTTACGAGTGGGATTGGCCAACAATGCTGTGTTCATGTCCGTTTCAATGTACCCTGGAGCAATGGCATTCACATTGATACCCTTCGACGACCATTCATTGGATAGAGCTTTGGTCAACTGGCCAATTCCACCCTTGGCAGCAGCATAAGCCGGAACCGTGATACCGCCTTGAAATGTCAATAGTGAAGCAGTGTTGATGACCTTTCCTCTGACCCCAGTGGAGTCAGGAGTCTGAGAAAGAAAGTGCTTGCCAGCGTCCCGAGCAAGAATAAAGTCGGTCGTCAAATTGACTTCAATGACATCGTCCCAGTCTTCGTCTGAGAAGTCCTCGGCAGGGCTCCGACGCTGGATTCCAGCGTTGTTGATGAGAATGTGGAATCTCGGAACAAGCTCCAGAGCACGGCTGACCACCGTCTTAACACTAGCTCTGTCACTTAAATCCGTTTCTATAATATATGCTTTTCGACCCAATTGTTCAATTGCAGTCTTGGTAGCCTGGTTCTTGGAGTCTCGCTGGACCAAGATCACATCGGCCCCAGCCTCAGCAAGACCCACGGCCATATCAGCACCAATGCCTCTGGTGCCACCAGTGACAAGAGCCACTTTTCCCTCTAATGAAAATAGCTTGAAAATGTCCGACATTGTAGCTTGCAAGGGTTGTATGACAACTGTGAATGGATCAGCAGCTATGGTTGATGAATTCGGAAAATTAACCGCACTAGGATAACAAGACGAGACGTATCAGAGAATTGGATTTAGCACTAAACAAGAACAAAACGCCGACTGAATGAAAAACGGACGCGATATATCAATAAGCCAAATAGATTAGACCCTTGTTCGAATATTTTGATATTTTGAATATATGCTTTTTCGGGTATACAAGGAGTGCGCTTGCCTTTTTAACATTTTGTTTTATATTGCCCCACGCACCCCACCTCCCCCACGGAAAATATGTAAAAAAAAAATCATCGCGGGATATAATCCTGTAGGAAGAGACTCCGGCGTTTATATTCATAAACAAACGTGGGAACATTTTATCAGACTTTTCATAGCCAGATATAAGTCCAAAAAAGCTTATCTGTTAATAATTCGTTAAATTTCAAGTCGTTTTTATTGCAAAAAAGATGCCTGCACAAATTAAAGCCTCGGTGCTCTATAAAGAGCATGACCTAAGAGTCATATCCAGACAATTGGATGACCCTGCACCAGGACAGGTCCAGATAAGCGTCAAATGCACAACGCTATGTGGGTCTGATATGCATTACTATATGCATGGCCGAAATGGCGATTTTAAGGTCAAGGAGCCTCTGTCGCTGGGCCATGAGTCTGCCGGTGTCGTCACTGCCGTCGGCGAAGGAGTGTCTGGGCTGCAAGTAGGCGACAAGGTTGCTCTGGAAGTAGGAACTTCATGTGGACACTGCCAAACATGCCGAGAGGGCCGATACAATCTCTGCCCCAGCATGAAATTCCGATCCTCTGCCAAAACTTTTCCTCATTACCAAGGAACGTTGCAGCAGCGAATTAACTGTGATGCTTCATGGTGCCATAAGCTGCCCAAAAACCTCAAGGTCGAGCATGGTGCTCTTTTAGAACCTTTGGCCGTGGCTATTCATGCTGCTAACAGAGCCAAGCTTTTCCCTGGATGCAATGTACTGATTCTGGGTGCTGGAGCCGTCGGACTGCTGTCTGCAGCAGTAGCCAAAGCCAACGGTGCCACGACCATTGCAATCGCGGACATATCGAAAGAGCGAGTGGACTTTGCCGTTGAGCGCGGACTGGCCACTCATGGCTATGTGGTTCCTCTGAAACGGGGCTCAGATATAGACGAGAAGCTCCAGATTGCTCAACAAACCGCCCGAGAACTGACCCAGCTTGATCAATTGGGAGACCCCAGTTTAGAAATTGGTATGTTTGATTTCACATTTGAATGCACAGGCGTAGAGTCGTGTGTCCAGGCAGGCATTTATGCCACTGCCCCTGGTGGAAGACTCCTGTTCGTTGGCATGGGCAGCCCCATCCAAACACTTCATCTGGCAGCTGCAGCTCTTCGAGAGGTGGATCTTCTGGGTGTGTTCCGATATGCCAATGCATACGCTGCTGGTATCAAACTGATGGCAGCTGGCAGGATCCCGGCCCTCGATGACCTGATTACGCACCGTGTCAAAGGGCTTGAAAATGTTGGCGACGCATTCCAGCTGGCTGGTAAGCCTGTTGACAAGGATGGTAACCTAGTTATTAAGGTTGCAGTTTTGTGCGAATAGATGCCCAAGCATATTAGCATTGTGGCAGCCTCAAACAGTCTGCCACGAAATGATTTTTCTTAGACATATTTATACTGACATGGGGTTAACAAGGGGTATTGGTTTAGAGTAACAAACTTTTTCGAATAAATCAGAATGATTATAGTAAGAGCCTTGTGAAAAAGAGATGAGAACTTTTCCACATGCATCTGAGCTATTAGTAAGAAGCATCTCTGAAGTAACTCAGTCAAAACAATGACCTATTACGAGCCGTATACAGCAGATTTATACTTTTGGGCCATAACGAGTATAGATGGAGAATCATATAAATTGGATGAGTAGGAAACATCGAAGTAGGTCTTGTCAAAATACACTAACTAGTGATAGGTGTAAGAGCCTCGCAACCAGCATCCGATCCGGCAATTGTAAATAGGCCTAGTTAGATATGGATAGCAATCAAGTTTGTAAAATCCAAGGCCACTTAATTTATTGTAGCAGGTTTGAATATCTACGAAAAAATGTATCCGGTTGTATGGAGAGCGTAAATCTCGGAATTGTGAGAGAAAAGCGTGGATTTGCAAACCAGTTAGACAACAACAGCTGTACAATCGCACCGAGCAATCTACCGTGACGTTACAATGACTTTTTAGCACCTATAACTATATAAATAATTGTGGAGTTTAGCATGGCGAGCACGTGCGTGGTAAGCAGCGCGCAAATGCCAACCTAATTCCTCTGTATGCAAAGATTTGGCAGCAACTTGTTTAAACAAAAAACACCCATGCTGATTCACAAACGAGCCAAAGATGGTAAATCTTTCGGGATACTGATCACATATCCACCATGGTCGACACTGAGCTTCCTGAATCTTGCGCTGCAGGCATCCAAAAAGGCGATTTCGTCGGCATTCGCTCCAGAAGCAACAAGCTCCTTCTTCTGCTCGGCCAGCTTATTTAAAATAATGAACATCATGCTGCGAAACAGTTCTGGATCCTCCTTTTGAATAAATGCAGCAAGCTCCTCTAGACACCATTCAGCAACTTCACGGTCGGCGTTTATAATCTCAATCTCCCTTTTAGTAACCGCAATGGCAGCCTCAAGTTGCTCGACAGTAGGCTCGGGATCAATATTAAGCTCATAATTTTGCTGATATTGAGATGATTGGTCGCTAACTGCGTGGGCTTCCGGTCGATCATCGGCCTGAGTTGGCCCAGACTGGTCATATGCAGAAGTAAGACAATTTTTGTCAGCGACGAACTTATTATTTTCCTCCACAGGAGGGTGCTGTTCATCTGCGATGCGTTTCTCAAACATCTCCACTGATACTTCTGCTGGTTTTGCGTTGTCTGAAAGCTTACTAGGTTCAGAGCGATGTGACAAGTAGATGGTCGAACGGTAAGTTTATTTCGCCTCATCGCCGCTTTTATAGGTGGCCCGATAACCATCGCAAAATGGTACAAAATAATACAATGACATCTAGTTACCTTTGAGCATCATATATGATGCTGTTGCGGAAATTATGGCTTAATGCGTCAAGGGAATAACCATTAAGGGTTCTATGACGCTGAGAAGACACAGCGTGTGACATGTCCACTTTTGTAATTGCTATACTAAGACAGAGTTATTACTATGAAATTGATGATATGGATGAGGAATTTGAACGCACAGCACGCAATATGCACGAAAATGCGCGAGGTACACGAAAAAAATACGTGCCGTGGCCGGTCGTGGCTGCTATTACACAGTTCATGTTAGTCTACACTTAGAGAATGGTAACAGTTGGCAGGCCCACAATTGGAGGCTACGAAAACTTAACAGCCCTGCAATTGTGAAATAAAAGTCGTTATAAGGACCAATCACAAATCTTTTGGTCCCTATACACAGATTGCGCTCAAGCGAGGGTCGTTTTAATACACGCCAAACCCCTCTTTTGCAAGATATTAACCTTGCAGAACCTTGTTCAAATAATTGTAGGATATGTTTATTCAGGTCTGGCTTACAAGGGACTAAGAATTGTTTATCTTTTCGTCCGACTGGAAGTGACTAGGACCTCAAGTGTGCCAGCACAACAACAAATTAATCACATAGACGTATATGGGTGTATACGAGAGTATTTATGAATCAAATAGAAAAGAGAGGACTAGTAACTTCTGTGACTGGGCTCTTAGGGATCTCGGTTATTCGTGACAAAATGACCCATCAATATTTATTCACACTATTTGTACTCTCTGAAGTTCTCTGCCTCATATTTAATTCTATCTTCATACCTTCAATTAAAACGCCATAGTACTTTGATTCAAATAAAGAGGAAATCCTAGCTGTTGTAAATGAGGATTGCTCTGGTAGCAAGAAGAACATCTAAGAACAATTGGAATCCTAAGTAACTTGAAATCTGAAACAAAACCAACATCTAAGCTACTTTCTACATAAAATATACTTCACATCTATTAAATTATATTAATCATATTAATTTTCGCACCGTTAGTGTCACTAGAACAGTATCTGGAAATGGCACGTGCACATTGAATTTTAGCTTTTTGCCAACGTATAAATACTTCATCACCCGCCCCAAATCTAGCCGATATTCCTTTTTGCACTCGACTGGACCCATCTTGTTATTCTACCTGCAACATAGACTGCCATAATGATAAGCGAAATACAGAAGAAAGTCGCTGTGTCGATAGTGGATTTCTTGAAGAGGTCTGTAGACAACGGGTCTATCACTGGTGATGATAAAGAGACTGTTGATGTGGCCATTGACTGCATCGGCCAGGTATTCGGAACCGATGGCGCTGATGCTCCCCTCCCTGGTTCTCAGACTCTGGAGACTCTCGTCGAAAATGGTCTGAAGGAAGCACCAGCTGCTGAATCTGAAAGCTCATCGCAGGCATTACCCGAGGTTACTGCTGAGCAGAAGGCCAAGGCCGATGAGCTCAAGGTCCAGGGTAATAAGCTCATGGCCCGACGAGACTTTGCTGGCGCCATAGATTTCTATTCGCAGGCGATTGAGACGGATCCTACCAATGCAGTGTATTTATCGAACCGTTCCGCTGCATACTGCTCCAAGCGCGAGCCGGAGAAGGCCGCCGAAGATGCCAAAGCGGCCATTGCTCTCAATCCTAACTACTCCAAAGCATATTCGAGACTGGGACTTGCATTGTATAGCATGAATGATGCAAAAGGTGCCATGGAGGCTTATGAAAAGGGTCTGAAGTTGGAAGGAAATAATCCTAGCGATGGCATGAAGAAGGGCTATGATGCTGCCAGACTTAAATATGAGCAGGAAATGGATGATGAAATGACTATGGATACAGGTAATACCAATGATGAAGCACGCGGAGATAACACGGAGGAACATCTGCCGGGCAGTAACGATTTCCGTTCCATGGCTGATCAGTTTTTGAGGAACCAGGGTCCTGCTCTGGAACGTATGGGGCTTCCCACAAATGTCGACGACATTGCCAATCAGGCCGCCCGTCTTTTTGGGGGAAGTAATCCCGGCAATGGGGGAGTTGAAGCACTTCTCAATAACCCTATGATTGCTCAAATGATGCAGGGGCTGCAGAATGCAAATCGTAACGGCGGTTCCAACAACAACTAGCTTCCGAATTAAACGAGCCGAAATGACCAGTCTTAGATCATGCTTTAATGTATACTACCAGCTTGAGGATTACGGTGACTGACTACAGCTTAAGGATTAATATGATTAAACGCAGCCTGAGGGATATAATACGACTGACTCGCAATAGCCTATGATGAACAACTATTCTGCAATGCTGAGATGATCCATGCGGATTGAATATCACATTACACACTGAAAATTCTGAGGCTCGCCCTTGTGATCAGTAATTAGCATAAAACCAAATATTAGTATATAAATTATTTTACATGCTGGCACGAAACTTCTTCAAGCATCTTTCCAACCTCGAGGCCCGCTCTTTTTCTCTAATTAGAATATTCCTTGAAAAGGTTTCGATTATGTGTCGAATTTCCCTTTCTCTCATCTCATGGTATCCGCCGAGTTCAGATGCCAATGTTATATGAGCATGGTGGATGTCGTTGCTAGTTCGCTCGACTTCGTTGGTCGTAATATACACGCGATCCTCAAGTATCTTTTGAGACTTATGCTGAGACTCTGCAAATAAATGTAGTGGTGTCCATCCAACCCTGCCGGCACTTTTGCCATGGGCAACTTGATATTTATCTAGCAGAGACTGCTGCTCTTTTAGTTGCGAAATAAGACTCATAGGCAGACCAATGGCCGAGATGACCGATTGAGAAACTTCTACCAAGCTGGAAATACTTAGAGAAAGTTCAGTTCGGTAGTCGTCATATACGGCCAATGCCACATTGATCTCAGGCAGCAGTGGCTCGAACAATGGTCGTAGAAACGGAGTCTCGTTGAACTTGTACTGAAAAATGCTGCACGCAGTAGCAAGGTCAAATTCTTTGTTCTTCAAATGCACAGACTTGTTGGCCATACGCTCTAGAATAGACGTTAAATTTAGCACCTGTTGCCTAGCGTGATCCAGGAATATCTCGATAGGCTTGAGGTCTTCGTCAGAATATGTTACAAGCTCGTCGTATCGACGCTCTCTCTTGCTCTCTAATTTTGTTCGACTTCGTTCAATACACATCTGCTGATCAAGCTCTGGTAAAACCAAGAACTCCCATAGTAACTCGTGGTTGCCAAATGTCGGATGTAATAGAAGGCACCGCAAAAACGCGTTCAGACGAACTTCGATATCTCGTATTAATTGGCGTGATATCCTTGCAGGAACAGAAAACAGATTTCGATAATATTGTATGGCCGGTATCCAGGAAAATGGGTGTTCATGAGACAGCCATTTGTGAAGAAACTGGAAATCAGCCAGTGATCTTCGGACTATGTCAGTGGTTTCAACATATCGCGGACCACCATCCTCAATTACTGATGACGTGCTTTTGTTGATGATAACGTACTGAAGTTCGGTATCTCGGAATTCTGTCCTCGCAACCACAACATTACTATTTGGCAACACTTGATCATTGTGATTGAGAGCTAGGCCGTCAAGCACCGACAAGATCCTCTCGTCTTTTGTCATCTCTAGACAGCGGAAACCTTTATTATCAACGCGTTGGATGTCTAGCAAATTCTGATCTGCAATCTCTTTTAATGCATCATATCGAGAGAATTTACTGTAGATCATTACTGGTGTCATTCCTTTATCGTTGGGCCAATTGATATCACTAGAAGTTTGCAATATTTCTCGAACCGCATTTGAGGTCTTTACTATGTGTAGTAAAGTGTTGCCCTTATAGTCCATATGGTCTAAAGTATCAAAACCCGAGCCTCCATTAGCTCGGCAAGCTTCCAGACCCGAAGAAATCAGCCTGTCATACTCCGCATGATCGTATGATCGACACAATGCGTACAAAGGAGTTTGGCCATTCAGATCTTTGGAGTTCCAGTCGATCAGATGGCTCACCTTCGGTATGAGCCAAGGAGCGTGAAAGAAGTAATGGGCCACAGTACGCTTCCAGTAATCAGTCTTAGCAAAGTAATTGCGTTGCTTCTTTTCGGATAAAACTAATACGAGCCCCAATATCTCTGTAACTATGTCCTGAACTTCCGATTGTACAGCTGCAATCAGCAAAGTTTTTCCGAGCTCGTTACAGTCGTTAGAGATATAATCCAAAGGAAATAAATCCGAATCAATAAGTGCTGAAAAAGCTGCGGAATTATTATTGTGAATGCAGAGCATAAGTAAGGAGTCACCAGACTTTGTGCGACTCCGTATGATGCTGTTTTTTTCAAGCTGGTTGAACTTTTTGTCAAGTTCTTTAACGCCGCTATTTAGCGTCTCAGTGCTCTTTTCAGCAACGGAATCCCAAAGGCTCTTATTAGCTCTGGATAATGGTTCTAATCGGTTGGCATCGACTCTTATATGAACAAGAACAGCTTCAAAGGTCATTAATGCATAGCCAATATGACCTGACTGAGTGTCTTCATTACTGAATGCTTTAATGTAACTCAGCTCCGAGTCAACGTAGTCAAGGCCTGAACGTATAACCACCAAGAGCATAAGACTCATTAATAGGTCAGCGCTGACAGCGTTGCCATTGGCAGTTTCATGTGTATAACCTTTGGTGTCATCGGCAGCCTGCGCTGGAATAGCATATGCCGGGGTATCCTCAGACGGGCCACTGCCAAGAAGCTGAAGCGTGTCAAGCAAAACCGCAAGCTTGGCTTGGGACCCCTGGACAGCTTTGAGTTTGGAGAGCTCTTTCGTGGCTGACCATACGAGCGAATCCAGCCTGAAGAGCTCTAACTGATCGGATTCGTCAATGCCGATCTGAGATATATCGACGTTGGATATCTTCTCAATTGCCTGACGAACCTCTAGATCGATATGCTTATGAATGACGATGAACTGTTTCCATAATTTGAGACTCACATTCTGCTCGATATATTGGTAAATCAGATCGGCCAAGTCATCGTCTTCTAGGTTATATTGGGTGATTATGGCCGATACCTGATTCGGGTCGCACAGATTCAACGTCTCGGTAGCAATGTCAGCAGCATCATCCAACAGAGCAGCCAGCTCTTCTTCAGTAGAGCACTGGGAAAAGTCAAACTGTTCTATGATGTGGACGATTTTACTGAACATCAATCTGCCGACCTGAGGATGCTCTGACATCATTTGCTCAAAGTCTCTCAATGGCATGCCGTCATTGGCAGACTTTTCAGGTTCTTTCGATAAAGCCATTTGGAATTTAGACGATACGGTCGGAGATACATCAGCACTAAGAGCAGCGATGCCTACCAAAGGATGATTAATCTCATATACAGCGAACTGCGAATCAAAGGGGAAAAACGGACTTCCAGGATAAAACACATACTCAGTGCTGACAGCCGCTTTTACGAGAGTTTTGAAACCTTTGTGGGTATGAACAAACCCGTCCTTAATGGTGACCGTTTTACCATTTAATGTGCCGTAATACCTGGGCCGCTGATGATTTCTGGAACCAGACGGTATGCTGATGATATGCGAAGCCAGAAAATCCTCTCTAAGACACAAATCTCTGAACGGAAGCAGAGTTTCGCGATCTATGCACCACTCAAGGACGTCAGTCTGGGGAACAAGCAAAACAACCTGATTCAATCGGGCCAGCGCCTCTCTGAGCTCCTTGACTCTGGACCCGCTGTGATTCGAGAAAAACAGCGAGTTCAGCAGCGGATTATAAAGCGATGACGGCATTTCCTTTTCATTCCATTGAGTCCGCAACGTAGTCTTACTGGTGGCTGTGAAGTGAGGTTCTCAGTTTTTTGAGTGTAGTCAGCATGTTACGTAATCTTTTTTTTTTCAGCCGTGCCGGCATATCTTGCAAAGCTTTCAACAACATGGCAAAGCCGAAAGATTCTAATAAAACGCACCGATCAAGGCATCAGGAGCATAAGCATCATTCGCCAGTGAAGGAGAATGGAAATGGAATGAAAATGGCTATGTGGGTGAGTATCTTGGGTGGTGAATGGTGAGTGTTTGGCTAACGGATCCAGGACTTCAACCACTGTGATCCTAAACGATGCAGCGGGAAGAAACTGGCTCGACTAGGTTTGATCAAATCGTTAAGAGTCGGTCAAAAATCAGGCGGAGTCGTGGTTTCTCCAAATGGCAAAGACCCTGTTTGTCCGAACGATCGGGAAATCGTAGAATCCAACGGAGCTGCAGTCGTAGAATGTTCCTGGGCTCGCATAGATGAAATCCCTTTCAACAAAATCGGCGGTCGCCATGAAAGACTTCTGCCATATCTGGTAGCTGCTAATCCGGTCAATTACGGCCGAGCGTGGAAACTCAACTGCGTTGAAGCTCTGGCTGCCTGCTTTGCGATTGTGGGACATCGCGAATGGGCTCAAGATATTTTATCGCATTTCTCATGGGGCGAATCTTTTCTTGATATAAATGACGAGCTACTAGATTTATATTCACAATGCACCGATGCGGAATCTGTGCGAAAGGCTCAGGAAAAATGGTTGAATGCACAAAGCCAAGAAGCAAACCAAGCACCAAAAGGTGAATGGAAAGTAGGAA
This sequence comes from Casaregolazyma lundiana, assembly GCA_030563415.1. Taxonomy (NCBI): domain Eukaryota; kingdom Fungi; phylum Ascomycota; class Dipodascomycetes; order Dipodascales; family Trichomonascaceae; genus Casaregolazyma; species Casaregolazyma lundiana. Next base: position 19,292 of record JAJMJF010000021.1, on the reverse strand, counting down.
ATCGGCATCATGGGAAGCCTGGCGAGCTGCCGCCTTCAGATAGTGAGAGTGAAGTGGACGAAGCTGACCCTAGAGGTGAGAATGAATCGGGTGAGACCGACAGTGGGGAGATTGAACCAGTTGAATCCGTGATTCCCTCAGTGTCAGAGCTCACAATCGGGTCACATACCTAAGCATGGACTAGCCTCAGTTAGTGCCAGCGCCATTCTTCACCAGTGCATTCTAGCTGAACTTCGACTTTAGCATACCGGTGAAAGTGGCTTGATGCGCACTCTTTCCAGCATTATTAACCATCTCAGTGAACCCATTCAAATAATCATTTGCACCTTGTCCAATGTTATTAAAAGTGTCTTGGACTCCCTCCATAGTGCTCCCTTGCCGACTGTTACTTGAGAAACTCGTCTGAGACGAATTGGCATTCTTGCGTCGATAATTTATAAGTCTGTCCTGTTCCTGACGGGCCTGTTCTTGTTCCACCACTCTGCGTGCTTTCGGCCGTCTAGGGCCACCTATTAATATATCAAGGTCCTCGACCGTTGTATATTGTCTGCCTTTGACCCATTGGACGGTACTGATTGTTGGCCGTGCGGGTAGAATCTTCAAGACGTCATACAGATCATCCGGCGTTATGTCTGCAAATTGGATTCCTCTCCCACAACCATTTACAAGGGCACCAAATGCTCTGGTGGGCCGCAGAATTACGTCTCCAATAGGTGTTACTATACTGCTTTTCGCGTATGCTGGCGCAAGACTGTATGGTACCTTTTGAGACTTCAAGTCCCACAGACCAGGAATTGCCAGATTGTGCAAGGTACTGTCACTGCCGACACAAACCAAAGCTACACAATCCGGCTCGGCTTCTCTCAGAACTGAATAACCAGCAGAGAGACATGTAAAATTGAACTTCCTGTGTGAAAGTCTTGTCGAAGGTTGCCGGATTACCCTAGCTTCGTCTGGTGTCACGGCTACAAGCGCTCCATATATCAGGATACCTCGTGGAAGCTGGCTCAAAGTCTCTGTATCGGCAACCGTAGGTTTCCCTGTTTCGAGGTTGAAGGGACAAAGAGCAATAATCGGCCCGTCTCCGACAGAAAAGGAACCGACAAATTCAACGGAGTACCTTCCTCCTCCAGAAGGTAAAATTTTGAAAGTATATGCATTTCCTGTCGAAGAGCCGGCTGTCAAGACAATGCTTGAATACGTTTCCTCGCCAAGTGCATGAATAGCAAATTCCAAGCTTGTGATATAAGAAGCCTTCCCTTGATCTACATGAGACGAACGCCTTATAAACCTTTTCTTTGATGAAGCTTCAGATGCAGATAAGGTCTGTATGTTCGCCTCAAATATTGCTACCGGACCGCGTCTGTCGATCACTAGAAGAGTGCCATCCTCATAACCAATGGCGACGAAACCAATATTGGAATGACATAAAGAAGCAACGGGCCCATGATGAGTATTAATCAAAACTTTCGCAAGAAAGGCCTCTTTAACATCAGGAGGAACTCGGTCTTGTATATCTTCTATCATCGGTGGGCTTGGATTAACCCTCATTCTAGACATTGCAGATGACGATACGCCTTTAGGCACCGAGCCGAAAGAGAATAAGACGACATCACCATTGACAGTTGACAAAGCCAGCTCTGCAACCTCTCCAGCCATTGATATATGAGTCACAGAAAGTTGGCGATGCCTGGCCAAAGCGACCGACATAGATATTTCCAAGACATTAGAGTCCGTGACCTCACCGTGAGATGCATCCCAAACTTTGACTGTACCGTCAGAATGACCAGTGCATAGTGCGCACCGTGATTGAAAAGTTCTCAGGTGACGGGCGGCCGGTGCTCCGCCTTTGAAGACACCGTTTGACTGCGAAACACTTGCCATCATCCCAATCCACTGAGTTCGAGGGACCAGGGAGGCACCTAACGCAGTGACATAGGGATTAATCCAGCTTAAACTTGCTGGTAAGATTGTAGGATCAGTTACAATGTAGCCTTCTGGATACTTCATTAAAAGCAACTCGCCTGAAGATAACAAGCATAAGGCGAACACAGGATTGAAATTTCCTGCGTAATAAGGTACGGGATCTGTAGTGAGCATAATAAAATCAACAGTATGAACATCCTCCGGCAATGGGAATATCTTATGGCGTTTCGGCTGAGCGTAAAATTGACCCATGGCCTGGTATGAAGTGATGCTCGGTTGAGGGGTGGGGCCGAAATCAAGCAGAGTCATTCCTTTGACGGAACCCTCATCAATATCGCCGCCTGATATAAGAATAGAAGTATCTTCAGGATTCGCAGTGCAACACCAAGCCCCTTTGAATATGGGATCTCGTTTGAGAGGCTTGGCACCGAGAGGAGGTTGGCGACGAGGCACCTGAACATCTGTATCAATGACGGTTCTTGCTTGCAACATGGTGCCATCATTTCCATCCCAAAACACCAAGGACCCGTCCTGATGCGCAGTAAGGATATGATGGCCGTTGGGATGCCACTTTGCAAACAAGACATGAGGAATCCGCTCTTTATTGGTAGTGAGCGGATCCAAATCACCACCTGAAGCACCTGCGGGTAGCTTATATGACAGGGAAAAGATGATTTCCGATTTGGCAAGGGAAAAGCACACAATGATCTCGTTATAGGCGACCAGTAGAGTGCCAACATCTCTAGGATGTAAGGCCAGCGAGACCACGGGGGACATTCTGGCTCGTGAGTCGATCGACCTCTGAAGGTTTCCTATACGATAAGGCGCGCTGATTCCCCTATCGACGTCAAATATAACAATCTGGCCGTTGGTCTGGCCTAGAAACAACCAGTCCAATGACGGGTCGGACTCAACAGAAGAGATTGGAGAAACCGTACTGAACTTATGAACGACCTCTTTCATTTCCAAATCAATGATACTGACGTTGGAGCGGACATCAATGACAGCCAGGTATACTCCTTTGATGATGCGGAGGTGCTGCACAGCCTCTGGACTGTCCATGGTGAACTGCACCGTGACGTTCTGCTGGCCCATGACATAGACAAAGCCCTTGTCTGTTCCAATCACAAGCAGGCTCTGCACAGGATCGTAGGCCATGCATTGTACGTTGCCATCGATTCCGTAGCGGGCAAGCTGACAGTCAGCGCAATTGGCCATCAAAGCCAGAATCAACTTACATCATCGAGCCGGAACATGCGATCCGACAGGTTGGCCGAGAAGTCGTGTTCGCCGACATTCTTGATTTTCGACAGAAACGACGTCATGGTAGGTTGTGGAAATTGGCTCACAGTTGTCTCAGCTCCACATAGTTTTTGGTATGCACAGCCGTGCAATTCAATTTCACCATCGGCCATGTCCGAGTCTGAGCAGCTCCCTGAAAACCATGGAGCATCTCCTCCATTTCATATGCTGGTCACTGATCTTTATAATCCGCTGACGGTAGATCTCGGCAAGTACATGGCTGCCACACGCAAGAACCGCAGAGATGCACGCACTTTCATCATCAGCCGATTCTTCTCGACATGGCGCAACAACGTAGGCCCCAATTTCTTGCCGGCTATGAGACTGATATTTCCTGATCTCGATTTGGATCGGCAAATGTACGGTCTCAAAGAGAAATCGCTCGGTTCTCTGATTGTACGCATGCTTGGTATATCCAAGGATTCCCCAGACGGTCGCAGTATTCTATACTATAAGAGCGAAAAGTCTGATTCTGCGGGAATTTTCTTCGAAACATGCTACAATGTGATCCAGAAGCGCAATAGTAATGTCAACTATTCTAGTATGACTGTTGATGAGGTGAATTCGCTCCTGGATGAGCTTGCATCGCACTCAAATCGTCAAGACGACCAGCTCAACACCTTCACCAAATTTTATAATGTTATGAACGCTGAAGAACTCACCTGGATCATACGTATCTGCTTAAGGTACCTGCGTATTGGTGTCTCGGCGAAGACTATGCTGGATATCTTTCATCCTGAGGCAATGGCTCTCTTCAGCGTAACTTCCAGCTTACCAAAGGTATGCGCACAGTTGTATGATTCGAGCTGTCACTTGTCTGACACTGAAAATCAGATCACTCCCATGTCGTGTTTTCAGCCCCAGTTATGTCTGTACCTGAAACCTGATTTTGATCATATAGCTGAGGTGATGCCAAAATCAGGCTTCTACATGGAGGAAAAGATGGATGGCGAGAGAATACAGCTTCATCTGACTGATTCTGGGAAAAACATCAAGTTGTTCAGTAGAAATGCTAAGGATTACACGTATCTCTATGGGTCTTCATACAATGACCCAAACGGATCTCTTTCCAGGCACCTGGCAGAAGTCCTGTCACCCAAAGTCAAGAGCATAATTCTTGACGGAGAAATGGTAGCCTGGGATGATTCTGAGAAAATTGTCACTCCTTTTGGATCTCTGAAAACGGCGGCAAAGAGTGAGGCCACAGGAGGATTGACTCTGTTTCCTATGTATGTTGTCTTTGACATACTCATGGTGAACGGCAAGCAGCTAATTGATTACCCTCTCTCTGATAGAAAACGAGCTTTAGAGTCAGTAGTTGTTTCTGAGAAGGAAGGCCATTTCAAGTTGCTGGAGTATAATCTGGGAAAATCTCCGCAGGATATAAGCACCGCTTTCGACCAGGTCATAGCTTCTGCATCGGAGGGTTTGGTTATTAAAAACCCAGAAACGAGGTATATGGTAGGAGAACGCAACGCATCATGGGTCAAAGTCAAGCCTGACTATATGGATGCATTAGGAGAGTACATGGATGTTTGTATAGTAGGTGCAAACTACGGAAGCGGCCATCGAGGTGGTATCTTAGCAAGTTTTCTTTTAGGAGTTCGAGCAGATGACGATCCAAATCACCCAGAGAAGTTTTATACTGCTGGACGTGTCGGTGGTGGCCTGTCAGCTCAGGATTTGCATCAAATCCATCACCTCACACAGGATAAGTGGACCAAATACGATTCGAAGCATCCTCCTACTGATTATATAGTACTCCCGCCTTCAGGAGATAGGCCGGATGTATGGATAAAACCATCTGATTCTTTGGTTGTTGAGGTTAAAGGAACGCAGTTTATTGATTCGAAAGCTTTTCAAACTGGAAGAACTTTGAGATTTCCACGATTCAAAAGGCTCAGGGATGCCGACAAAAGCTGGAAAGAGGCTCTTTCTTTAAGGGAATTTAAACATCTTGATAGTGAGACTTCTAGGGAAGTTAATAACAAGAAGCGCGACTCTTCCGAAGTATCAGCTAATAGAAGTAGACGGACCAAGAGAAAGAAGATCAGCATTTTGGGCGACTCGGACGATGTGACGATTGTGAAAACGAAATCGCGAATATTTGAGGATTTCTTTTTTTATGTGCCTGCAGATGTCACGAAACCAGATCGAATGTCAAAGTCAACACTAGAAGATCTCATAAAGGAGAACGGTGGCTCGCTAACCCAAGATCCTGAAGCTTCTCCAGTGGTCATTGCAATAGCTGATAGGAATGTTCTTCCTGTCAAAGCCTTGAAGAAGAGTGCCAAAAAGCCTATTCTAATGCCCACGTGGATCACGGATTGCATCAAATTTAATCGAGTACTGGCTATCGAGCCAAGGTATTTATTTTTCGGACCACCCGATGTGCAAGAAAACGCTCGTAAAAATGCAGATGAATATGGGGACTCATGGCAGCGGGAGATTGACCAGGAAGAATTCATTGACATACTGCGTGGCCTACATGACCTCTCTGTTTCAGAAAAAGACCAACACTCAGAAAAAGGATTAGTTCATGATTTGCTCGCTCAAGACCTAAGTCTCAAAAACATACTATTTGTGGGCAAAAAGATCTATTTGCTGTCAGCTGATAGCTACCGGCTCATTTTGGCTAAAAACTATCTACGCTACGGCGGTGCCCAGATTTGCTCTGACGACCACGAAAATGAAGCCAGCTACCTTATAATTGACTCTGATGACACTGAGATGGTCAAATCTGCTACTGAAAGGAAATATCGGGGACAAGTGCTAGTTTCGGTGACTTGGGTCGAGGATTGCTGGGCTGGAAACCTTGAATTGCAGGATATATTAACGCCTCCTGACAAGTACAAAATATGAGCTATGCTCTTTGCTATTTATTACATTATTTATTCAACCCATCAATAAATATCATTTTGGAAGTGCCTTGGTTGTCCATGGCGACCCCCCTTGTTCATCGCATATACAGCCACAATCCGGTACTGGACACACACTGTATTTGGAAAACCACTGTCTAGCATGGCCTGCATGAAGTCCATGATTACAAGATAAGCAATATGTGGGCCATTCATCGAATATGTCGGGTGAGTCTCTGTTATGTTCCTGCAAAGGTGCATTTGAAGAACCGAGCGGGAGCAGACAGACAGCACAGTGCGGCAGCGAAGCACCGCAATGAGGGCATTTCATTAGGCGTCCATTGCTTCCACCAGTATCAGCTGCTCGCTTTCTTGACGCCATTAATGCATCTTTGACTTGACTCTGCTGAGGCGGCTTGCTTCCAATTACACCTCCACATTGGAAGCATTTGAGGAACAACTGAGCCGGAATTTCTTTATTCATCTGCACCCCGGTTCTCGTTTTCGATAACTTATTTCTGCTGACGTCGAATTTGGCCCGGATATTGAAGAGCCCCCATTGGTTGAGAAGATGCCTGTAATCTTCGACCCAATTTTGGGCTCTCGGATCATTGAAATAACGGGGACACCCCAAAGATATCACCAAAGATGCTGTTTGTACGTCGCCTGTTTTGTCCACGTATGCCTGAAGAAGATCAGCTAATTTAGGAGTTAGACCAGTCAAAATTACTCCTTCTAAATCTCCGTTCTGAATCGCTCGCTCAGTGGTTCTACTCAAAAGCTCGCCTAATCTCTCATCCGGCAAGAATCGCAGAGCAATACCAAGCCGCTCAGCCAACGGAAGGGATCGCTCATCCAAGACATCTTCAAAGGAACCATATGATATGAATGCAAATATGGCTCTTAAATAGGGGTTGTCCAGATCTGTGGCAAGCTTTTGACATTGCTCTCGCCAGACATTGTTACTCAGGTCATTCTTGTAAGCTTCATAGCCAGCAACAGCCGTCGATATTAACTGCAGACGCTCCTTCTTTGACGAAGCCAACGACTTGATGCATCGTTTGGCATCTCCATGAAATAAGGCCCATGCGGCGGCCTGCTCATGACGGCCAAGAGCCTCCAAATCCTGAAGCCGCCCTTCCAAGTCATCAAGTTCAAAGTTCCAGCCCGCGATTTTCAGGCACAGCTGCCTGTAGCACGCCTTCCTAGAAGAAGAGACGTGCGACGAAACGAATATTTTAACATTGCTCATGCGATTTATGTTCTCCACTGCCTCCTTATAGTCTTGCTCACTTATTTTCTGATTGCTCTGCTGGCGAACAAATATCCTTTTCTGCTCCTCAAGACTACGTATTCCTTCCCATACTCCAGCGACACCTTCTAACCCGAAGTCAAAGGGACCAGAATACATCAAGTTCTTGTCTCTGACTGTCATCGACATCTCCAGCCACCGCCACAGATAACTCAGAGGAGCATTTCCGGTTTTTGATTCAGTTTGTGCAACGGCGTAAAAGCTCTGCCTACAATCCGTACTATAACCCGCCAAAGCTCTGTTGCGCATCGTGACCGAGATGTCTGATTCCAGTAAGGTCTTGAAGTTGATGAGGCCCTCGTCCGCGGCAGCATTTTTAGGTTCATTTCCATCGTCAAGATCATCATCAGTATCTTCCTCCTGATCGACGAGAATAGTCATTAAAGTGCGGGTGATTTCTGATAGATCCGAGGGATTGGTGTCGTTTTTAGAAGACTGCCGTTCAAGAGCAGGAGGATCTAGCTTAACCATACCCTCGGGGTCTGCGATCATCATGCCATTGTACGGATCGAACTGAGCAGCATCGGAGCTTTCAGTGATTTGCATTCGAAATACCTGTCCAGACTGACGGAGGCAGACGAAGTCCGGTTTCAATATATGGGTCAAATTAGGAGCGTAATCGAAACTCACGACCCTATCATGAGCCGTCTTAGAATCCAATACCGAAGACACAAATAAAGAACTGTGATCTTTTGAAATGTAGCCCTGTTTGAGATCAAATGTCGACAGGGTTATGAGGCTGTCATGAACTGGTGGTACATTACCAATCTGGGATCTTCGGATTGTATCACCACTTTGCAACATGGCGAACTCTTCGCTGCGTGACTTTGAGAAGCGGAAACATGCATTTGACTTCTGAGAAGACCGCGAAGAAGAATCTAGAGATGCAAAGGCGGATATGACGAGAGCAGGCTCTCCGGTTGAGCTGCCTGAACTCATGTAGCGGCGATCCCAGAGAGCCAGGGAGCCATCGTCATAATGCGAAACAAAGTAATTGACATCGAGAGGATTGGCAGTAACACCGTGCGCAGCCTTACCGGTACATTGGAAGTTCGGGGTACCGGTGCGGATATCGATTTCTCTGAGAATCTTGTTACTTCCGCATAGTAGCAGATTGGCGTTCTGCGGAATAAACTCAACCGCATAGACGTTTTCATTCGGCACACTGGAATGCAGCGGTGTCCTGACGATACTGTTTGCATTGTGCTGGCTGTTGGCAACCGTGTCCCATATGAGTAACGAGTTGTCGCCTCTGACCTTCTCCAGTCCAGCAGCTATAAGCCCATTGCTGTTGATAGAGACGGAATTGCACGATCGATACTGCCTGGGAATGAATCTTGCTGGCGGCAAGCTGGACTCTGAGTCCATGACGAAGCGATATACGGAACCATTAGACATTCCGGCTGCAACAACACCTGTCAAAGTTAGACGTAGTTCAAGAAACGTACATTCATATACATACCATATTCCATTGGAGAGTAGTAAGAGCACTGAATTGAGCCCAAATCGCTGTGTGTAGCTACAATGGACATTGCAGTGCCATGCTTCTATACATGTTAGATTGACATGAAAGCAAGTCCATGTTCAGCTTACCTTTGCTTCCGACTCATATAGCACGATTTCGTCTCTTGTCGGACTCACCGAGACGAAATGCTGGATGTTTTGTTTATCCCACGAGTGGGCATAGATGATGTTGGCCATTGGGGAAGATGCGATTTGAGATGTGGGATTTACCACTGAGATTTTACAGCGATTTTTCCATTGACGATTTTTGACCTTCAACCTAACATATGAGAAGAGCAGCAGGAGTTGCACGACGGTTTACATGGAGGCCGAATATAGCTCGGACGTCAGTATATAATGTATTAGGGCGGTATAATTCGCAAAGTAGTGCTTTGAACGGTCCATACGGAGATCGATTCTTCTCTAATACCACTGAGGACTGGTCTTTTCTCGAGAATAAGCAACCCGAAAACGGCCAAGCACAAAATGAGGACGGACAGGTTGGTGACATAGGACAAAATCCGCTAGATGCTTCCGAAGACGAGTTCAAGGTGTCTCGACCCTTACAGTCGGCAGACGACATGACATCCACCGAGAGAGAACGCATGATCTTCTCCAAAATCTTCGATAGCATACTGGCACAGAGAACTGAAGAGAGCAAGGATAAGTCGAAATCGATAGATCAGTCGTTGCAAGCCCTGTTCAGCCAGTCGCTGAAAGACGAAAACAGGTCTGGAGTCAAGCTGGAAACGGCCGATAAGACCAAAATGTCTTTGGGGGCATCAGTAATGCAGCGAAGCACTCTTGAGAAGGACAATGAACTGAAGTTGCGCAACCTGTTGAAACCGGTCATGGATCATCTCGACTCGCTGCAGTATGACTACCAGGTTGCCGAATACTACAAGGACAAGATTTTGGCCAGGTATAATGCAGCTACAGCCGATGAAGACAGTGCTGCCATTCCTGAACTGCTAGAACCGGTGGACATTGAAGCACCTCCAATTTTCCCGGCCGCTTTACCAGCCTACCTGCTCAAGTGCATGAGTGTGGTAGTCGACGGTTTCCAAGAGCCGGCAGAAGCCATTACGTTATTCGAGCTGTCCAAACGCAAAAGCATTGAATACTATGCACAATGCTGCTCGTCAGATGTGTACAATTTCGTCATAGCTCTCCGGTGGGATTACTACCATGATTTGTACGCAGTAGAGTCTCTGCTGTCGGAGATGCATGTCAATGCGGTGATTGGAAATGCTGCTACAGTTGATCTGCTCAGCAGAATCACTCGAGACTCTATAGATACAAAGCATGGCATGATGGGGTCCAACAACATTGCGTTGTGGAACCGAGAAGACGAGAGCAGGGTTCACAAGCTCGGCCAATATAAGCTTCGCATGCTGTCGGCGTTGGCTCCGAGAGACTCCATGACGGTTCCGCTTCGTTTGGGTCGGAGATAGTTTTGTACAGATTATTTATCCACGGCATAGTGGAATACCTTATTTATCCACGGTATAATAAAATATCATCATTCTTATATTTCCCGGAGAATAAAATATTTAAATCCATCTCATTTACTGCAATTTGCTTAAAACTCTCACTCGTCTTACCATTTCCTAGCGCACGGCTGTGCATATTTGTCAGGCTCAAACGAGCCGAAGTTTAAACCTTCTGTTCGCTGGCGTATAAATACTCCCGAGGAACACATATAGACATTTGGAAACTTAGACTATAGAGTTCATGACTGTGGAAATGGACCTAGAAAATGTATGCAAATCCGCTTATGATTTGGTACAAGAGTACTTGGAATCAACAGGCGGAGACGTCCGGAAGTCTGGGCAAGCACAAGTTAGAAAAAGCCTGCAGCTAATAAAGGACGGATTTACGCATTTCAGGTAGGTAAAAAGTGAAGCTATATGCGTTTTTGCTTTGAATCGTTTCTAATTCGCAAGCCTGGATCAAACAGCAGTCTCATTCAACGGTGGAAAAGACTGCCAGGTCATGCTTGTGCTCATTCAAGCTGCTCTATACGAAATTTCACAGAAAACCGGCTCTAGAGTATACTGCGGGCACTCACGTCTGTCAACAGTCTATATCCGCTCTGATAAAGCTTTTTCTGAGGTCGATGACTTTGTAGATCTATGCACGTCCAAGTATGCTCTGGACATTACCACTCTGAAATACCCCATGAAAAGTGCATTTGCGGCATATCTCGATGACCATCCATCTATCAAGGCGATATTTGTTGGAATTAGACGCACCGACCCATATGGCCAAGACCTCAGGTATCAGCAGGAAACCGATCACGGCTGGCCCAAGTTTGTCCGATGCCACCCCATATTAGAATGGCATTATGTGGAGATATGGGACTTTTTGCGTTTCCTCGACATCTCGTACTGCAAACTCTATGACCTGGGTTATACCTCTCTCGGTGGATCTGATAACACATATAGGAATCCTCATCTTCGAAAGGGCCTCGACAAAGATGGCCAGACTCACTACGAGCCGGCATATAAGTTGTCAGGCGATAACGAGGAACGCCTGGGGAGAAGCTGACGGAGAAATTATTTTAGCCTAGCATTATAAATAGATACATTTTTCGACCATATGTAATGGTTGTTGCAGAGCCATATGTGCACACGGGCCATATGGTGCGTACGTTACTGCACAAGGGCCGCATGATGAACGCACTTCAACGTGCAAATTCCATTGTATGCTCAGATAATATACAGTCACGACCGGCCTATCCCCGTTTACGCAGAGTACGTTGAACAGCAGGGGCCTCATTGACTTCGTGCAGGCCCCGAAGTTTGAGTGCTCCATAGTTGGGGATACCATTACTGTATAGCTTGATTTCGCCATACTGCGATCTTAATGTCATGCCTTCTTTCTCAATCATCTTAACAATGAGATTAGCAGTTTTGCTTTGAGGCTGATCCGAAGCGTATCCTTTAGCAATCGTTTGAAAATACCCCTCAACATCTTGAATAAAATCATTAACTCTTGTATGAGTGCGCGACTCGACTTTATGTGAAAGTGCGGGGCCGCCAATATTAAGAGAAATAGTTGGATCGGGAAGTTCTGTCACGCTCAAAAGGTCCAGCTTCTTGCACATTGTTGTAATCCTATTCCATAACGGCTGTACAATCACAAACACAGGGAAGTAGCCCAAATCCACAATCCTCAGCTCATCTTGAGCTATCTCCAACTTCATGTCTTCTCTTTGCTTGACCTGATCCAGCACATTTCTCAGCTGCTCAATATCCTTCAACGCACCCTGGTAACTTTGAAGCTTCCTTTTCGCCTGAGCCTTAGTGAGTGATCCAGTTGGAGCTGTGGCTTCCAGGGCCATTTGAAGACGTTTTGTTAAGGCAGCCCCTCGACGATACTGCCGTTTAAGTGTCCAATATTTGGCCACTTCCAATAAATAGGCCCGTGATTTCACAATATTAAACCTAGTCAGCATATTTGTGATTTTCTGGATGGTAATACTTGGTAGAGCAGGCGTGCCTTGATCGGTTCGCCATATTTTGGCACCAGGACGCCGCACTCGCACAATTTTGGTTTCTCTCACAATGTTCCTTCCACTATTGTATGCAGGATTTTGAACTCTGCCTGAGCGAAGAATCTCATCGTAATGCTTTTGAGCAATCTTTATATACTTGGGGACCTCATTCACCTCCTCATAGTCATCTGGTGTGTGCCGATCGCAAAATGATAACAAAGTCGAAGGATCATTAACAGCCTCATGAACACCGGCGGTCATCCGCAGACATAACCTAGCCTTTCTGGCGCAAGTAGGGTGAAATGCCTGGAAGCAGTTACGGCTAGAGCACTGAATGCAAGCCCCCACCTTTTGATGACATATATAACAGTTGAGTTTCCAGCGACCACGAGGGATCCTGTTGAGATCACATATAGGTTCCATATAAACTTGATTGCCTATGCGTATTTCAGGAATGAAAATGGCACATAGAACATGCGCCCAATGCTGGGTGTCGGTTTGCTTAAGTGCGCCCGACTTATTAGGACAAAAGACGCATGAAGTGCGCCGACGTCTAGAAATCATGCACTGACGACACAGCCACTGGCCCTCAGGAATGAATGGTACTCCGTAGCAGTCTTGATGTACAGCTATATCACAGCCGTCACAAAACACAATGGCGTTACTGTTATCGCACTCTGACTCATCGCAAATGCAACATTTTTGATCGTCATCATTATCTGGAAGCTCGTTGACGGCCACTGTCTTTTTCTTGGGGGGCATTCGCTGCTCAATCTTGAACCATTCAATTTCGAGCAGCGTCATCGTTATCTCAAACACTTCTGGCGATACCGTGGGAACAGAAAGATTCTCAACACGCCATTTATTCAGCTGCTTGAGAAACTCGTAGTCCTGTGCATCCATATCATACTCTACCTGGATCTTATCAATTCCAAGGGCCATGCGGTCACTTTCACTGGGTTCCAGACTATCATCGTCATCCACATGCAGTATTTTTATGTCTGTAGAATGAATATAGGCCGCAGGCATCTGAAACTCGCTGTCTTGCTGATATCCTACAGACGCCATGGGCTGGTTGATGAATATGTCTTTTCCGTACTCATCTATGATTCGAACCCCAGGCTTAACAATCTCCCTATTGACAGAAGGTGCCGTTTGTAATGAATCTCCAGTATGCTCCCCTTTCTCTCCTGTACCAACCCGGAATTCCAGTAATGGTTCCTGAGGATCCAGATCAGGATAATAGTCTGTGTAAGGACATTCTGCTCGAGGCTTGTCGGCAGGCTGATGATCATGCTGGCTGGACTCTGGACGTCTAGCATCACGTCGACGACCAGCACCCATACCTGGCCGTTTTTATAGTGCTCAAAAGCTACAGAGAAGTGAAAGACGCGATTGCAGGTCGCGTATCTTAGCAGAGTAGCAAATTTCGGCTCTACCAACGGGTATATGCCGTGTTAGCCAGCAGCTGAAGTTAAACAGAACAATCTGATCAATTCAGAGAAATGCTAAGATATATAATATCAAACAGCAGATCTGCTGCGTGATCAAAACGTTGAGCAGTTGCGTAGATAGCCTAAGATGGATATGAGGTATACAGGCAGGGTAACCTGGAGATTTCCCACAGCGAAAAGTAATTCTTCACTCGATCTTGTAACTCACATGGACTATCAGAATAGAGCCGGATCGAAGAAGGGAGGTAGGTAAAAGGACTAATATGGATATATGCCATATACCTTGTTGTTTTATTTTGTTTTATTAACTTTGCAGGCGGTGGCGTTTTAGGCGACAGTGAGACTAATGCTAATCGGAAGGAACGTCTTCGAAAGTTAGCCCTAGAGACTATAGACATCGACAAGGATCCGTATATTTTCAAGAATCATGTTGGGGTATTTGAATGCCGACTGTGTTTGACGTCGCATTTGTCAGAGACATCGTATATCACTCATACGTTGTGTAGAAGGCATCAAACCAATCTGTCCAAGAGACAAGCCCAGGAAAATAAAGCCAAAAAACATGACGAGCCAGGGGCTACTGGGGCCTCGACTGTTCCTATCAAGAAGACGGTCAAGATTGGTCGGCCTGGATACAAAGTGACGAAGATTCGAGATCCAGTTACCAGGCAAGTTGGGCTTCTTTTCCAGCTCAGGTACCCGGAAACGGCCCCAGACATGAAACCGCGATGCAGGTTTATGAGTGCATTTGAACAGAAGGTCGAAAAACCAGACAAAAAGTTTCAGTATTTGATTGTGGCTGCTGATCCCTATGAGACTTGCGGATTTAAGATCCAGGCACAAGATATTGACCGGAGCTCAGGCAAGTACTGGACTTATTTCGACAAGGATAATAAGGAGTTTTATATCCAGTTTTTGTTCAAGGGAAAAATGGCTTTCTGAGATGCCGAATTGAGGAAGGGCTAATTCTTCAACGGATAATTTGCAGCACTTCGATCTTTTGGACCTTCATTAAGAGTTTGGACTCAGGAAGCATGAGAGAATTTCTCTCATATTGTATCGCTGTACTAGAGGATGTGTAGTGGTGCGATAATGTGGCCGTTCATAGGCTACATCGATGCAGAATTGACATGGCAACTATTTATTTTCTATAGCGCATTTTATACTTTACGTATCTTGCAGTATAATTATTTATAAAAGTAAGTTAATTTAAAAAAAATCGTCAAAATGAACTAGTATAAATACCGATGCAAAAAGATGGTCTCTGGCGGGATCGAACCGCCGATCCTCGCGTTTCAAACAAGGAGTTGTTTGCTGTGTTATTAGCACGATGCCTTAACCAACTGGGCCAAGAGACCTGAATCTTGCATCGGATCTTTTCTTGGCATTACTTGTGCGGTAATCGTTTTTCGAAAAACGGCCAAAATACGAGGTAAATAGAAGATTTTTTATTATTTACATATAAATTTTGGGTCAAACAACCCATTAAAGTTATAAAATATCCAGAAATATGATCGGAATGTGGTGAAAAATGAGAAAAAGTGCTCCCGGCCAAAAAAACTCCATGTCAACACCAGAAATTGAGATCTATCAAAATTCTGGCGAAACATCAGGAATTCGCGATCAAGCTGATATTGCCGATAATCCTTTCCCCAGAACGGGTCCCGACAAGTTTGCGGCCGCAATCGCGGCGGTGGTAGGCCTTGGAAACGCGCGCACTCAACGCGAGTTCACCGGGCCACCACGCGCATTAAGGTCCGTTCAAGAGACGAACGAATACCTGGCAAAGTGGTTTTGTGACTTCACCAACCCGGAGGGGGGAGGACAATTTCTCCAACCGCTTGTGACGGGGATGACGCTCGCGTTGCAGGTGCTGCAGGAGCAAGCGACGAAGGAACAACAACAGATGGCGCGTATTCAGGCACTAGAACAGGAAATAAGGCAGAGGAAAGAGCGGGAGGAATCTATTATAGCCGGAAACAATATGGAACAAGAAGAAAAAATCAAAAAAATGGAAAAAATAATTGAAAATCTACAAAAAAAAGTGGAGGATAAGGAGGTGCAGAAGGAATCTACTAGGGCTGGTGACAATATGGAACAAGAAAAAATCAAAAAAATGGAAAAAATAATTGAAAATCTGCAAAAAAAAGTGAAGGATATGGAAGTAGAGGCGAGAAAGACAGCCACGAACTTCGATAAGCTGAATCGAAGCGTCGATGGTAAAGTCTATGTAATGGGGAATAGGATTGAGGGTCTCACGGAAGAGACTCAGCACGCGCTACTCAGCCAGTCACGAACCTATGCGGAAGCCAGCTCGGCTACCGCCACGGCAAGGAAGGCGGAGAAGGACGCTGCGTATGCAAGGAAAGTGAGCTTGGACGCCCACAAGAGGAATAAGCAGGAAGATAGTATGCTGGTCCCGCCGGAGAAGCAGGAAACTCACAAGGACAAGTCGCTGCCCATCAACAACTATGTGACCATGAGACCAACGGACACGTCAATGTCCGCAAGTCAAATTCGAAAGGAAATTAATCAATTGTTCGGCTATCAACTAGTGGCAATAGTACAGTCAAATCACAACCCCTTCAATGCCAATGTCAGGGTCCATTTTGACGGAAACAAACCAGATGATTTCCAGGAGAAGGTCCAAGAAATAGGAACAGTGTTGGACGACCGAGACTGGGCCAAACTGGTGCTCTACGGCATTGCAGCAAGCCTGTCAATTGATGAGTTTCGCGCGGATTTCGAGCATTTAAATAGATTCAAATTGAGTTGTAGACCGGTCCAACTCAACCGCCGGCAGGGCGATGGTGTCGCCCAGACAATACTCATCAGTTCAGTAGACGTCGAAGCCATGGAGAGAATCTATAGGGAAGGATGGGTGTTATACGACACCCCGTACTACCGAACGGCGAGGTACAACCCGCTCAATGGCAAACGCGAATGGGGTCGCTGCGTGTTCCCTTCTATTTACCCAACCGGGCCCCGCAGAATGCGAGCAAACCCCAGACCGACGCCAAGGCCATACGGACTTCCGACTGGCCCAGCTAGCACTCGCACCCCGACTGGTCCAGCTAGCACTAGCAACCCAGTCCGGGTTTATGTCAGCTCACCCGCAAGGGCCAAACAGAATGGTAGCTCGGACAGCCAAACGGCTAATGGTGAAGATAACTTGGACAGTAGACAAGGTCTGCAGCAAGGAGAACACTCGGAAACTGCAGCAATGTCAAAGGAGGGAGAGAAAGAGGTTACAGGGGCTCAGGAGAATCTGGCGGATGGACTAGAGATAGAGGAGATCAGGAATATGGAGAACTCAGAGAACGTGGAGAATGGAGAGAAGGCTAGGAAAGAGATCGGAGAGACCTCAGAGGCCGAGCAAATCCAGAGCGGCCAAGAGGTGTTGCAGACTCGAGAGAGTTTGGAGAACGGACTAGAGATAGAGGCGATTAGGAATAGGGAGGAGTACGAGAACTTGGAGGATGGAGCGAAGGAGAAATCGAAGATGGAAGCGAATTCAGGAGACGGTCAGGGCCAGGAGGATCTAACAATCTTGGAGGTTCGAGAGAAAAGGAAGGGATTTTCCCCCATAATTGACTATGGAGACGATACGGATGATGACAATGCTTATATGTCTGCTTCAGAAGAGGATGGCCATACCTCGGAAGCTCAGGAAAGCGTCAATGAAGGAACCACCACCCCACCTACACCCAATGATTATTGAGCAAGAAGGGCCAATGACCTCCCCTGGAGGAAAGACTTTCAAGGTAAAACAGTTAAATTGCAGAAACATGAAGACAGTTATTCACACAATTCTGGAAGAATCCCGGAAAGATACAGCAATGTTATTGTTACAGGAACCGGGACTCAATTGGGTGGATAAACAGTACCAAATTATATCGCATATGGGGTGGACGTGTCACCACGCGGAAAAACGAGACGAGAAGCCTAGAGCGGTGACGTACACCAACGACAAATTCTTCCGGGCTCAAGCAGTAATAAAGGATCCCACATTAACAACACCGAATATGGTCACGGTGAACGTGGGCACGATGTCGATTACCAACATCTATAACCCGCCAGGGGAGAGAATCAGCTCATCGCTGCAGAAATGGATGGATAAAGCGGGGGCGGCATCGGAGGACAGGATTATTGCTGGCGATTTCAATCTACACCATCCTATGTGGGAAAGCAGCCGCTTGGCCACCCAAGAGGCAGAAAAATGGGTCGAATGGGCAATTGAGCATCACTTCGCGCTGTTCAACGATCTTGACAGGCCTACTCACCTTTTCCATACAGGGTCTACAAGCACCATTGATCTGATATTCGGCCATGCATCAGTGTACGCGGAGGTATTCAATTATGAGGCAACGGGTTCAGATCATCTCCAGATTACCTGGTTCATTACCGAACCAACCATGGATGTCGAACTCATCAAGCCGAGGCCAAGTGGATACAACTACAAAAATGTCGAATGGGAGGATTTTCAGAAGCATCTTGACGAAGAACTGTCTCACACAGCTACCCCAGTGGCCTTCCGGCAAAATAATTCGCTAAGCAGAGCAGCAGCGGATCAATTAGCGGAGCAGCTAATCAAAGGAATTACATCGGCATTAGATAAGTCGGCGTCAAAGCTCAATGTGGTAAGCTTTAGCAAAAGGTGGTGGAATGAGAAACTTAGGGAACTAAAGAACCTTGCGAAAGCTGCTAGTCACTGGGCTATGGCCTCAAACACCGAAGAAGCAAGGGAGGCGAAACAATTGGCAAATACTGAGTATAAAGAAGCGATAGTACAGACCAAGAAGGAGCATTGGCTGCAATGGCTCTGCTCTCTGACCGGATCTGACATTTGGCAAGCTCTCAAATATGTCAAACCTAGGATGGGGGAAAGCTTTACCCCTGCCTTGTTAACGCAGGATGGCTATACAACGACATTTACGAACACGGCCAACGCCTTTTTCGATGGCCTCTTCCCACCGGTAGCCAAGGGATCGTGGCAGCCACGAGCCCCACAACCGACGGAGGAATGGCCAGAGCTTCAGGTGCAAGAAATTGGCATGGCGATCATGGAACAGGCACCACTGAAGGCACCGGGACCGGACCTCATCAAGAACAAAGCTATCAGACAAGCCTGGGAAAATCGTCGTTTCGCAAATCTAGTAACCAGCCTCTTCGCCTACTGCGTCAAGGAAGGGTATCACCCTCGTGTATTCAGAGCGAGCAACACGGTGTTATTGGCAAAACCGAATCGGGATCAGTCATTGCCCAATTCATACAGGCCAATTGCTTTACTCAATACCCTGGGCAAAGTTCTGGAAAAGGTAATGCACAAGCGCATCGCTGCTATTATAGACTCCAAGCTACCGGCTAATCAGTTCGGATGCAGAAACGGATATGGGTCTGTTGACGCACTCACTAAACTAGTAGCAGACGTGGAGTCC